>CAIGRP010128300.1:0-39419 GCA_903798385.1 Fraxinus cuspidata | reverse complement strand
CAATTTGGTTTCTTGGTTGTGGCTCACACATGCCACTTTCCTTGATTTAGTGGAAAATCAATTCCCACCAGTCTAGTTTTTTTTTTTTTAATTGAAAAAAATTCTATCAACAGTGGTAAAAAAATTTTTCCATTTCATGGATAATTTCTATGCAAAACAAAGTCAAACGAATGATATTCAGCATGGTAAATTTTTTTTAAAAATTTATTTTTTATTTTTATTGTTTTGGCAATTGAAACAAATTGTAGACTCAATGGTAAAAAAAAATTATCACTTTCATAGACAATTATCATAAAAAAATAAAGTCAAACGGACACCAAACTTTCAACAAAAATTATACCAATCAAACACAATTAATTACAATTCCCAGCAAAACAATTTCTAGACAATTCAATTCTCTAGAATTCATTTTCTTTTCACCCATTTTTCACTTTTGCAATCAAACGCACCCTTAGGTTTTTAGCAAGCCCAGACAAAGGCTAGGTAAGTCGATACTAATAAGAACAAAAGTTTTCATCAATAGAAGAAGTACAAAGACTTGAAACACTTAAAAATATTATAGGGTAGGATTTGATCGAATAAAGTCATTTACACCTTTTACACGCATATCTCCACTCTATAATGGATCGTGTCAAAAAACGAAAAATGCTTAAATAGTTACAGTTAAGCTCGAGAGGTTCGTGGTAAATGGAGATGACAAATGTCCAGTAAAAAAATACCAAATAGTTTTGAATAATATGTACAAAACTCGTATCTTTACTCAATTAGCTCGAGTGTGTTTACCTCAAAATGCAAAAAAGCAAACATAGATTGATGGTCCGCGATTAGATGTTAAGCTTGCATGAACATGCTTCAATTCTCAATTGGGCATGGTCAGTCCAAAATCAAGTTTAGATACGAGACTAATACGTGCTCGAAATGTAAGACCAATATATCTGAAAGTCGGACAAGTAATATAAGCATAAAATTAATTTCAACATTTTCTTGATAAATACTCAAATGTGACCAATATTTTTGAAAGTCGGACAAGTAATATGAGTATAAAATTAATTTCAACATTTTCTTGATAAATACTAAAATGTGCAATTCAAATATATCTAAGACTAAAGAAACTCCAATATGTTTTCGCTACAATAATAATTAACTTTGAATAGACACTGTCGTACTAATCAAAGTCACACTATACCTTTAAAATTATTTTTTATTAATAAAATTTATTTTAAAGATAAGTAACGCGTTTTCCATTTTATTAGTCTTAAATTTATAATACGTTGATGTCGATGTCCATTGGACTAAGTCCAATTTCGTCCCGAGTTCTGAGTCAACTTTCGTATAACACAAATTGAATCGACTTGTTCCACGAATATTTTAAAACCAAAATTAAACATAGATTTGGAATAAAATAAAATAATCCCGAACGCAGACTTTGTAATTGACTTTGTTCTATATAAAAAGTGGGTTTTTGATCCAGCTTCTTCAAATTTTGTTTTCTACTTTCTCTTCCATGTCGATTTCTGGTATCCAAGGTCGAATTCTCGAAGTTACGGGTACGGGGTTCGCCCTTAATTTTCTTTCTTTTGTTGCGTACATATATTTATTTAACCATACAAGCACGCGACTGGTTATTATTGAGTTATCAAGTTTCTGGAGCGATGTTAATGGCATATCTTGTTAAGAAAAGTAGGCGCTATATGTGAAATTTTAACTTAAAAGGATTCTGTTAAGATGGTAAATTGATTGAGTTTTAGACACACTCTTTTGAGTTTTTAGACTCTGATTTTGGGTTTCATTTCAAAAGTCCAATTATATATTGATTATTATTTATCTCATTTTACCTACATGGATTTTTACCTTAACTTTTTAGTATATTTTTTTGGAATTTTGCAGTTGTTGGTTGTACCAAATTGAAAAACACAGAATGGATTTCAAGGCAAGATCCCTACGTTTGTGTTGAATATGCTAGCACCAAATACCGTACAAGAACCTGTACAGGTACTGGGAAATTGTAAAGTATATAATGTATGATGTTGGAACGATTTAGTTCAATTACAATTTTTCTCAAGCATTTGATTAATTCAGATTTTTTTTTAATTGTAGATGGAGGTAAAAACCCTACGTTTCAAGAGAAATTCGTGTTTACATTGATAGAGGGGTTACGGGAGTTGAATGTTTTAGTATGGAATAGCAATACTGTGTCTCATGACGATTTCATCGGCAACGGAAAGTAAGCCCCTGAATCTAGTTTATGGACTGAATTTTCACTTTTATTTTTTGATATTTTTTTTCTATGATTGATCTTGAATTTGGTGTGTCTAGGGTTCAATTGCAGAAAGTTTTGTCCAGTGGCTTCGACGATGGCTCCTGGCCACTTCAAACTAAAACTGGCAGGTGATCATCTACTGAGGAGAATGACATTATGAATCATCTTAACAGAGATGTATATGTATATATATGCACATCTGTTTTTTATACGTTTATGTTTATTGCTTAAAAGTGGATACTAAATTCAAACTCAAATCTTTGTTAACTTTTATGAAAGAATAATTGGTGTAGATTTTGTCACATGGTCTCTTTTTTTGTGGTTTAATACAACTGTTGATATAGATCACCATGGACATTAAGTGAGACGAACCATCTTGCAATTTGGATCAGTGGTTTGATAATTGGCAGTACTAGCCTTTTGATTCTGATCCTTGTGATATTGTGAAATCTTAAATATTTGTTAGTAAGTAGCTTTGTGAATAAGTATTTGGGCGTGGAACGTGCTAAAGAAGTGAGCCACGATGTAAGAGGTTCAGATTCGGGAGTATGAATGTAGAGAGAATAATGCAAGAGCAAAGTTATAGTTGAGAGTATAAAATTGCATTACTTTCAAATGATACAATGTGTGAGTTTATATACTAGGATAGGGAAAATATTAACCGTTGGATGAAGAGACACGTGACCTCATCTTAACAGACCTCGCCTTGTCATAGGCGTCATTCTGTCAATCCTAGGCTGAGGTGCATTTAATGTTATTACTGTTTGCAATCCTAGGCTTGACATGTAGGGAGTAGACTTGACATCTTGGCTTAGTAGAGTGGCTGCTGCGGTGAATGGTCACATCAATTAATCATAAAAAAATCTTGTGCAGAAGATCCTCTGCAATGCCTCGTATTAACTCGCCTCGTCAGTGAGGTTCAACCATGCCATATGGGTTCAGCCTTCTATGGGGTGGTTCAGCAAAAATTGTCACAAGGGCGGGATGATGTGGAGTGTGAGTCCGCCACGTGGTCATTCCTGGAAACTTGCTAGAAGAGGCGTAGTATATAGCTTAGAAGATGGACCTCGGTTCTTTTTTGACACTACAATATGATGAATAGTTGCAAGAGTTGAGGGTCACAAGAGCCCAGCCATCCATCAAATCTTAAATATTTGTTAGTAACTAGCTTTGCTATCTTACCGAGAAAACAAAATAGAAATAACTAGCTTTGTCACGACATTTGCATAGAAAGATTTTCCAGCACAGTATTTGTCCCTTGTGCCAATTTAGCTTCATTTTCTGGTCGCTATCTGATTCAATCCGTGTATGCTGTAATGAAAGTACTAATGTGGTAGTTTGCCACTCTACTAGAAAACATTATATGCCATTTGCATAACTACTACCCCCATGTATGGTTACCTACTAGTTCACATTATGTTTTTAACTTATCATCCTACCCCTTGATTATCAAAATATCATTGATAAGTATATTCTTAGAAAGTGACTAGTTGACCAATGGATGAGAAATGCATTTGTTTTCTTGAGGAGTGATCGAACAGAGTCATATTGAAGAAACTTGTGGGGAGTTCCTCATACCTATCACTTGCATTCAGGTATAAGAACATTTATGCAAGCGAGATTATTTCTGCCAAGTCAGCTTGCATTTCTTGCTCAATTCCTATCATATTTGTGCTCATGATATAAGAACTTTACAGGCAGCAGTGCCTTTACATGCAGCACTCTGTATTGATGCACTGCTGTTCCTGGTTGAGTGTCCCAAACCCCACCCTTCATTACATTGATATTCTGCAGACAATTTTAATTTTTATATTTCCTAGACGCTTCACAAGAAATTAGCATTTCCTGCTTTGTGCACCTTCATCTGTCTTGGCCTTAACTTGTCCTTGTAATTCTGCTTTACAAATCTCTGCATGTGATGAATTGAATGTAATAACCTAGTTGGTATGCTTAATTCCTCTTTTATATAGTATCTTTATGCCACAATTTATGGGCCTATGATATCTTATAATGGCCTCCTAACATGTTTCCACCAAGACAATGTTAATTTGATAACTAATTGATTTTCTGAAAAAGTATGTCGTTTGACTGCTAATGTATTCCTTTCCTCTTTAGGCATGCAGGAGAAGTTCGATTAATAATGCACTATGCTAATGCCAATGTAAGTTATAATTCTTCTTTCATCTTGGTTTCTGAAAAAAAAATGTTTCACAATGTAGATAATGAAAAATTTTGCAGTATGTGCTGCAGGCAAGATCATCATATCAGAAGTTTATAAACATTTCATTCTTTGTTTTTCAGAAGCCAGCGACGAGCCATGCTCCATCAGCTCCACCCGCAGTAGCTTCACATGTACCTCAAGTCCCTCATTATTCAGCACCACCTCCATTTGGATCTTCTTACACCCAATCAACAACAAACTACCCTGCACCAGCTCCTCATTCTTCATACCCTCCTCTCAATTCAGCAGGGTACCCACCACCTCCATATTATCCTCCTCAACATGCTGCTTATCCTTCAATGTATGCGCCAGCACCACCTTCAACATATCCTCCACCATCCTACCCTCCACCAGCACACGACCCACACTATTATCCTCCAGGTTAGTTTTATTGAGAATTTTTATTATTAATGCCTTTTATTTGTTTATTTTCGATGGAAGTTTGATATATTTACCGAAGTATCATAATTTTAGATTATTCTTGTGGTGATGATCGATTCAACATCTGATAAAAATTATATACTGTATTCATGATTCGTCTCAACAACTTATTAATGAGCTTTACGACCCAATTTTGTTCCAATTGAGAGAAGAACCTATGATTAGGGGAAATTCCCTAATGAACCATTTGAACGAAGTCGTTCAATTTCTTATTTTATTTAATTTTTTCAAATCTATTGTGTGATTAAAACTACTTCTATGCATTGCATTTAATCAGGTTCATATCCTCCTCCTCCGTATCCTCCACCACCATACTGAGAAGAGCTTGCTGGAGCCTGTATGTGGATGCTTTGAACAATAAATAATCAGCTGTAGGGATGAGTAAACTAATTGAATGGTTCTATGGAATTCTTGAGTCTGCTGTAAAAATACTGTGTTTCATTAAAAACCAAAAAAATTACTTATCCATGGTCTTAAGGCAATTATATACGTGAGTATTTTCACTTTGCATATTTTTTTTTATTTGGAAAATCATATTCTGTTTTCTGCTCGATTCAAAATAAATTGACATGTCTTAACAATATGATTTTTTATGAGTTTGAAAAATGAGAATTCATTAAATTAATGAAAACAAATTAAGTCCATGTTTGGTATCCATTCTTTAAAAATATAATTTTGTCCGACTAATGTTCAACTACAATTTCTTCAATAAAATAATATTATACATAAAATTAAATTTTATTTTATTTTTTAATCACACATTTTTTCAAAATATTACCATTCAGAAATGCATTTTTTCCCAAAATATATTTTTAATGGAGCCCAAACAAGGGCTAAGTATAACCAAAATTGAGATAAAATCTTAATACTTCCATCACATAATTGTCAATGTATATCTCATGTCGAGTTGCTTCCCTTAAGATGATTTTTTAAGAAAGAACTTCAAATTTTAAAATGATATCAGAATTCATTAAATTTTGACGAAAGATTCAAATTCGACTAATATTCAAATGAGTAAGGGCAATTTTTCGGACTCTCTACACCACATAGATAGTCAAATGAGACCCAATCCCTAGCCACACCAAAGCGTACCTCTTGAGTTCGAGGAAGTTGAGATTAGATCACTGATGCTTGATGCAAGTAGTAACCTGAAGTTTCGAGCAATATGTAATTTGATTGACGTAATATCTTTTCTTTTAAAGTTGATTGATAGTCAAAATCCTTCTTATTCGTCTAGGACATGGTGTAAGAGGTTACATGCCTACAATATCTAGTGACTCCATTGATCAAAGCCATTTGAACGAGGTCATGTAATGGTGTCAATATTCGAAAGACCTCATATCCATCTTTTTTATCTATAAATACTCAAACAATGTGTCAATTGGAAGTAATTGACATTTTGTAATTTCTCAATCTAGAAATCTAAATCCTTCTCCTGCATTTCTCCTTTCTGCATGTTTCTCTCACGCCAAATTATTTGTCCATTTATTGACTAGAGCATAGAAGTCGTGGCCTCTCTCATTTCCTTAGAGAAGCCCCGTTCTTGTGCCTTTATATTGTGTCCAACTTTGCAAGTAATGTACATACGAAGGAGGGGAATTGAGATCCATTGACAACTGAATCTCATCCATATTTGCATGTTATCAAAAATAAAAATAAGTGCAAATAAGAATACAAGATTTAGATTAATCAAACATCTTGTGGGTGATAAGAGAAATTATTAACTGCCCAAGAAATAATATTTTTAATAATTTCAATAATGACTTAAAACTTTTCAAAACGTGAGTAGTCGATTCATTAATAATGTTCAATACATTACAGCCATTCATTTCGTGAATCTATCAAATTCACAAGACTTAATTGCATATTAATCGTGCCAGAATTAGGCAACCATAACTTGTCTAAAAACATAAAAGGGTAAAGAAAACATAGCTTGTACATCGCATAAATTTGACAAGTGTTTATAAATTATTTATAAACTTATAAGATTACTTTTATTCATCACTTATTTGTATTTATTTATAAATAAAACCCTTTATATGCAATTTCTAAAGATCTCTATTTTTATTTTTATTTTTCTTCAAAAATTTTCTTTCTAAAGTTGACCTGACTGTAAAATCTTGGTTTTAGTACGACAAGTTTCCCTATGGTAGGGTTGTTTTTTTTTAACTCTGTTCAATGATATCATCTACGAATCAATATGGTCAGAACCTCGAAAAAAGGTTTAAAATATATATATATATATTTAGTGCTTTATTTTTTTTCGAAAAATGCTTTTTATACACACTCCCCTCACATAAAAGGGGCTAACCTCGAATAAAAAAATTTGTGAACCCTACTTTGAGGTAGGTCTGTACTCATTTTTTTTTTTACTTTGTTTTGTTGACATGATTTGATGTGTCTGAAGGTACAAATGGTGACACATTTCATGAATGAAAGGGATAATTGCAACTGCAGTTTCAAACTTTATACTTTTTTACAAATTTTACTCAAATCTTTCATTTGTACTATCTACACTATCAAACATTTAAAATAGTTGTAGCATAAGGACATATTGACGGTTTTCGTCTAGTTGACCAGCAAAATTAATTTTGACAATTTTTAAAAGGGTAAAATGATAACTTTATATTTTTACGAATAAAAATCAAGATAATCAAATGAAAAGAAAAAAATGGAAGAACGCGTTTTCTTCTTTCCCATCCCAAAAACATATTCTTCCCTTTCTTTTATTTTTTATTTTTGGTTTTTATTTCATTATTTAGATTATTTATGTGTGAAAATAAATTTACCATTTTACCCTTTTGAAATTTGTCAAAATAAGGTCAAAATTAATTTTTTTGGTCAACTAACAATCGAATGGACGAAAACTATCAATGTATCCTTGTGATGCAACTATTTTAAAAGTTTAAAATTGTAAGTGGTACAAATAAAAGATTTGTGTAGAAAAAAGTGAGAGGTTTGAAATCACCTCTGCCTAAATAAAAAAGAAAAGAAAGAGGAGAATGAAATGAAAAATCTCGTCCACTTGGTGGACACGATAAACTATTGTCTTGATTATGACAGGCAAATGAATAGGAAAACTGTGAATCTCCAAACGCGCTCAGGTTGTATTGCAAATATGTCCCATATTCTTTCAACTAATTATTATTTATTAGTGCTTTATTGCTGTGTCCAACTGGAGAAGAAAGCCCCACTTCCCTAATCAGTTCTCACCTACGAAAGATACCTAGCCATATCAACAAGTCGAGTCGATTCGAGCCACGAGCCGAAATTCAAAGTTCGGGCTCGGCTCGAGNTCCCATATTCTTTCAACTAATTATTATTTATTAGTGCTTTATTGCTGTGTCCAACTGGAGAAGAAAGCCCCACTTCCCTAATCAGTTCTCACCTACGAAAGATACCTAGCCATATCAACAAGTCGAGTCGATTCGAGCCACGAGCCGAAATTCAAAGCTCGGGCTCTGCTCGAGCAAAATAGGTCCGAGCTTTTTTGGGCCCCAGCCGAGCAAAAGCTCGACCCGAGCTTTCGGCTCAGCAGCCTTAGAGGGCCGAGCCGAGTTGGCTCGTATTTTATAAAAAAAATCTTTATAACTCTATAATTTTTATAATGTATTTAAAATTTGTGCAATTTATACGTGTTATAAATAATAAAAAAATATTAATATATAAAAAAATACATTTAAACTTAAAAAAATTTAATTTTTTTATTTTATATATTATTTAGTCACGGGCCGGAAAAAGGCCCGAGTCGGGCCCGGCTCGAGCCAACACTTCAAAATGGGGCTCGACCCGAGCCTAAGCTCGGTGGAACCGAGCCCGAGCAAGGCCCGACTCGAGCTTTTTCCGAGTCGAGCCCGAGCCGCCCAAGTCGTCGAGCTTTTTTGACATCCCTAAAGATACCCTCAAAACTCTATTTTTTCTTTTTTTCTTTTTTTTTTTCAATCATGCATGTTGTACATCGTGATGTGCACCGTTTGTTTACAGTTTGTCACGTGACATTATTCAATTAGACTGTTTAAAAAAAGTAATTTTTTTCATCCAATTATTTGTTGACGACAATGCAAATGTCGTATAAAAAATAGTGTACAAATGCCATAATACAATTTTTTATTTTTTGCTTTTGTTCTCTCTTTATATATGTGTACACATGACTGTGGCCATACCAGTCATTGAAAATTGGCCAAGATTCATCATGTCAAATTCCAACAGGTACATTTTCTTCCACCTTGCACTTTCCTCTCTTATTTCAGTCCATTCTCTTACCCATTTCTCAGAAATCACAGCCCTCCGAGCCTTCAAATCCTCTGTAAAACCCTCCTCTATACCTCCCAATTCCTGCCTAGCCACCTGGGATTTCACCACCGATCCATGCTCCGAGCCTCGTGTAACTTATTTCATTTGTGGCATCACTTGCAGTGGCAACCGAGTCACGCATATCACCCTTGACTCACAAGGATACACTGGTACACTTACGCCACTCGTCTCCAGGTTAACTCAGCTCATAGCCCTCGACCTTGCAGAGAACTATTTTTATGGTCCAATCCCGCCATCTCTTTCGTCTTTACCCAACCTTCAACACTTAATCCTTCGTGTCAACTCGTTTTCTGGCTCAGTCCCGCAATCTTTAACCAGTCTTAAATCTTTACGTACTCTTGATCTTTCACATAATTTTCTTTCTGGGCTCTTGCCGAATTCAATCAACTCACTCACCAGCTTGACGAGACTCGACCTGAGCTACAACAGACTCACTGGGTTTCTCCCGAAACTCCCACCAAACCTTAATGAACTTGCTGTAAAGGCGAATTCTCTATCCGGGCCTTTGTACAAGTCATCATTCGAGGGACTGACTCAGTTAATGGTAGTCGAACTCAGCGAGAACTCGTTCACCAGAACTCTTGAACCCTGGTTCTTCTTCTTGCCTTCACTGCAGCAAATCAACCTCGCCAACAACAGCTTTACAAGTGTCGTGGTCTTAAAGCCTGTGAATATTAATAGCCAAATCGTCGCCATTAATTTAAGCTTCAACAGAATCGAAGGATTTTTACCGGTGAATTTCGCTGACTACCCCATGCTCCGATCCTTATCTTTGAGTTACAACAGATTCCGCGGGCAAATCCCGTGGCAGTACAGCAAGAAGAAGGGTTCATTACAGAGGCTGTTTCTTGACGGTAATTTCTTGAATGGGTCACCTCCAGCGGGGTTTTTCGCCGGTGGCACGGTGGTTTCCGGCAGCCTTGGGGACAACTGCTTGAGGAGTTGCCCGGTTTCTTCGGAACTTTGCTTGAAATCACAGAAACCTGCTTCGATTTGTCAACAAGCCTATGGTGGGAAGAAACCAAGGTCTTAGTGTCAAATATTCTTAGGCAATGTGCGTTCAACTTTGATTTGTTTGATTTATTTTTTTTTCTTTTCAACTTTTTCCTATTAATATATATTGTAAAAAAATAAATTCGACATGTAGAGTTTATTGTAATATAAAAAATTTTGAATTGTAAAAAATAAATATTCCACATTAGAAGTTTATTGCACTGTCAATTTTTATGGCTTGTATTTTATGTGGAGAATGAGTCACCAATTATTTCCAAACTTTAATGCTCAACTTTTGATGAAAACTTGCTCTTTCAATTTCTAACCTTTATAACTTTTTGAAGAGCTTTATCTAAATTTTAAACATAGCTATCGAGATGTTCTTTTTACAAGATTTTCATGAATTTAGACGTTTATCTGTTCTCACTTGTGGACATATTTGTGAAGTAAAATTGTCTCGATATTAGTGTTCTAAAAAAGATAAAGTATGGTTACAAGTGAAGACTAAGTTTGAAGTTTTACGAATTTAAGAGAGCCTAGGTGAGATCTAAATGTAAAAAAAGTTTTCTTATTTTTAATATTATTTTAAATTTATAATCATTTTAAAAATTATTTAATAATTAAAATAGTACATAGCAAACATTTAAAATTGTAGAATATTATATTTATCTAAAAATTTTAATAATTCATCAATTATACGAAAATTTTTTTAAATGCAAAAATTAGACTATTTTTCATAATTTCAATTTTCAACTAAATAAATTCTACTTAGTAGATTTATAAGAACTTTGTATATGCTTTCGAAGTTTTTAACAGAATAATGAGTCTCAAAATTATAATTACCGTAACTTAAACTTATTTAACTCTTTATTGGATAAAGTCATTTTTTTTTTTTTACATATAAGACCTTTTAAAAACTTGAAATTAAAGTTAAATAAAATAATTTTTGAAAAATAAAAAATAATAAACTAAAATCAAATAAAAGAACATTTAAAAATATTAATAAGGAGCGCTTATGGAAGACAAAAAAGTGAAAAGAAAAAATTCAGTCATTTAAAAAATAGAAAAAAAACACCTAAGCGCGAAACTAGGAGTTTTGCTTGAGTTTCGAGCCTAAGAGCTGTTTAGGCGAACTTTTTAGAAGATTGCTTGATATTGACTAATTGTGTACATACTAGCAATATTGTAGAAATGTTTTCATACCTAAAATATGTTTAAATATGAGGGTTACATGTAGATTTACCGTGAAAATTGACTAACTCTGCTACACTTTGCTTGAGTTGTTAATAGATATGGCAAAAAAGTTTGGCGGTTCGGACTTTGCTAGGAAAAAGGCAGAGCCGGGCCGGCCCGTTTAATATATATATATATTTTTTAAACAATAGCTACCTGCTTTGTGCATGCAGCTATGATTATATATTAAAAAAAAAAAATCAAGCCGGCTCGGCTCGGCCCGCTAAGACTCCAGCCGAAAGCTCAGGCCGAGCCTTAATTTTTGGCCGAGCTTTTGCTCGGCTCGGCTCGGGCCCAAAAAAGCTTGAGTCGAGCCCGAGCTTTGAGTTCCGACTCGACTCGTTGACATAGCTAGTTGTTAAAGATCAGGATTTGTAATACAGGTTTATAGGTTGGAGACAATTTTGTAACAAGTTTAAAAGGTTAGTATAAAATTTTCATCTTTTGTATATCAATAGACTTTATATGCCTACAAACTTTAGATGATAGATAAGAAACACTTAGGTATTATGGATGAAAGAAAATGACGTGGACCTTCTTGAACAATTTATAAAAATTTTAACATAATAAAGTGCTATATTTGTTGGAATCCGAGTATAATTAGGACTAATTTACTGAAATTCTAGTATAAATGATATAGAGAAATTTTCAATTGCTCGCCATTCTTGTTTGGACATTCATCCCTTTATATATTCCACTTGACTCGAGCTTGTTGTCTCAATAATGTCAAATTTTAGTGTCCGACCTAGATGTGTGTGTCATCGCTCGTTTTGGAAAGATTTGATTGGTTGGAGATTTCAATTGTAACAAATTATTATAATATTTAGGTTATTGCCCTGATCATCGTGACTTTTCTTTTATTGATTGTTTGTGGGTGGTGTTGTTACTCATATCGTGATAATGTTTTTAAATGACGTACGAACATGTATTTATGGAATCTTGAGTTCACATTTCGTGTCGACGTGTATTCATAGCTTTTTGTGTGATGAGTTAGACAGATTTAGAGCCTGTTTGAGTTTTATTTTTATTTTTTTACTGATTTTGATTGATTTTGCGCGGCACCAATTATGAGAGGTTGGAAAAATCAGTGTTAGTGTTTTTTTGGACATAAATTTTGAATGGTTTTAAAAAATCAGTCAAAAACAGAGTAGTGTACTTTTGACATTCTCTCAACACACCAAACCGGTGGGCTTTTGACATTTTCTATTTTTCTCTTCTAATTTTTCTCTTTATAAAATAATTATTTCCACAAACATATTTTGTTCAAAACAACTTGTAAATAAAAAATACATTAACTAAAACATTAATTTATAATTAAATTTTTTACTTAAAAGTGAAAATTACTCATAAGATAAAAATAATTTTTATGTTAAATTTTGTTTATAAAGTAAAAATAGCACTAATAAGAAAAAAATTACTTATAAAATATAAAAAGTTACTTAAAAGTAAAAAAAATCACTTATGAATAAAAATATTTAAAAGTACAAAATTAACTTATAATTATAAAATTAAATTATAAGTAAAAATGCTATTAAAATTTGAAGTAAGTTTTCAACTTAAATATAAACAATTCTAAAAAGTAAAATTCACTTATAAGTAAAAAATTTCAAATACATTTACGAAATTGTATTCTTTTAAAAAATATTCATAGTCAGTGTATAGTAAACTCTCAAATATGAGTTGGATTATTTTAAAAATCACAACAAAAATCACATAAAATTAATTTGCTCATAATCGATGTCCAAAACTCTTAAGTAGGTATTTGTGTGATAAACATTACTTTTTCGTTCAATTTTAAGTGCCTCAAAAGTTATTCACCTAGCAATTATTGATTTATGTGTATGTTACATGTTTCGATAAATTCTATGATAAAAGTTGAGATGTATGTATGACTATAACAATCAAGTAATCTTTATTTTCAATAATTTAAAGTTAGTTGCTCAATATTTTAACTACTTATCACAAATCCAATAATAGGAAGGCAATTTCTCTAAGAATTCTTATTTTAATGCATGCACAGTGACCAGTTTGAAAACAAAAAATTTTAAAATTTAAAAATTGCCAGCCATATTCATACATACTTCCAAGCCCAACTGCCCGAGGCCGAGGTTGGTAAGAATTAAAAAAAAAAAAACACGAATTTCAACTAATGTTTTATAAATTAAATAGTAAAAACCAGCAAAGCATTTGGTGAGATTCTTCAATCTAACATTCCTCATTAATTTGTATTAACTTGTAAGAATTATGTCAAGAAACATGCATTGATTGAATATTGTTAATGGGACCTCTACTCTTTTCCTTTTCGGTTGAAGTGTCGAGAAAAGTTCGAGTAAAGATTAGTTAAAAAGTGAGGAAAAAAACCTTTATTGCATATTTGATATAAATGACTAGACAACTAGAGGTGACTAAAAAAATTATTTATTTTTACTTAATATTGTCTAGACTCTAGTAACTAATTAAACGAGTAATTTTTATTTTGTTCACACATCATCCTCTCATTTTTGCCTCAATCTTTTGTTGGAATAATTTTGTTATACTATCATTTTAATGTTCATTATATTCTCTAACGATCACGTTCTATAGTAATTTGCATGTTTTAGGGTTAAAATTGGAGAAAATATTTTCTAAAATAAAAGAAAACTTATTTTTCCAATTAATAGATTAATGCTCTTTAATGAAACTCCAACTCCCTGTTTCGTTCTGATGCTAATCAGATTAGTATCATAGTTTGATAGTTTGAAAGAAAGAATTTGAATTTAAAAATGTGGAAATTACATGGCCTAAGCGTTTTAAGATCTCAATTCATAGTTGAGACTATTAGTTTTTCTTTCAAAAATCATATATAATTAAGATTCTAATTATTACTAATAATATTATAAAAATTATTTTACATATCCACTCCTCTACCATCTACCCTCCGAAATCCTAATTATTTTCCAATCTCTTCTCTCTCTTTATACAATCGACTCCCCTTTTTTCTCTATTCTCTCACACTCTCCTCTCTCACCAAATCTCTCATCTCACCGACGGCTTCATGGGGCACCAACAAACCCGATACCGGTGACGTAGCTGACTCTCCCTTCTTTATCTCTTCCCTCACCCTCTCTTCTCTCACCATCTTTATCCTCTCCCAGGTGGCTTGACAATGCACCCACAAACCCGACACCAGTAACATATCACACCGCGAGACAGTTGCGTAGCGTAGTACCATCATGCGCAGTGCGAGACTGCGCAACGCCGCCTCTTATCGCAACGCTATCGCGGCAGTGTTGGACAACTTTGAGCTGCAGTGCTACGCAGGGGCTCTGTTTCGTCTATTTTCTCATGACGGTTGTGATTGTTGGTGGTAGTGTGTTTTTTCATATGAGATTTAGGCAGTGTTATTTTATTTTTATTTTTTACGTAGGAACTCGCAGTCGCTACTCGTTGGTTGAGCCCGACCACTCCGAAGGGGCAGATGCCCGACTACTGTGAGTGCGTATTAGGTAAATTCCGCTCTATGTGCAGTAGCCCGCAAACCACACAGGAGAGGTAAACCGTACTAGACAAGCTCGGTGCGACGAAATCGACCGAGGAAGTGTTAGCAGGGGATTTGAACTCATGATATTTGGACTCCGCGTTTACCTGCTCCATCAACTCGGCCACCCTCAAATGGGTTACAGTGTTATTTTTTTATGATGTTGGTGTTGGTGGTGGTGTTGTGGCGTGACTGATAATTTTGTATTTGGTTTTTTGGTGGTGGTCGACGGTGGTGGTGGAGCGATGGTTGAGGGTGGGATGGCATATGGTGTTTCTGACCAATTATTTGGTTGATTGTTACCAATAAATTGGATATTTTGTGATCAATAAATTATATGTGATCGATAACTTGTAACCAATAAATAATCTATGACTTAAAAATTGATTCGTGATTTATAAAATTTGCGATTTATGACCTATAGATTTGTGACTATAATTAAATGAGTAATGCTATTCGAACAATTTGTTTAGATTTATTCTAATTAAATTTATTTTTCAGAAGGGTAAAATGCTCTTTAAATAAAATTAGTGCATGATGAGATGGGAGGAAAGTTTTCCACTTTGTCATAATTGGTTTGTCAAGAAATTATATTTGATTGCTTAAGGACCCCATAAATTGGTGACAAAAAATCGATTTTCTTACAAAAAAAGGAAAAAAAAAAAGAAAAAAAGATCAGACAATAATAAGTCGTTTCTTTACTTTTACTACTCCCATCTCTCCACCACCCGTTTGTTACGCACTAATGGATATTTTCTTAAAGTCAAGGTCTTCAATGCTTATGGACCATAGGTTTCCCAAATCATGTGATTTTGTCGATGGGAAACTTGAAATTTACGTTAACTACATCATCTAAAAGTTTCCGTTAAATTTTTTTCAAAATTTTCCGTAAACAAAAAGGAGTAGTTGACAATAGAAAATCGTATTTTGACAGATAAAAATAAAATAATAAAAGAAAATAAAAAAGAGGAAGATGACACGCACAAATGTAAGAGGGACATTATATTAATTGCTTTGGTAGGGAAGATTTATTTCTTAATCGAGACAAAGATATCCTGTTAGATACACAGCACATGTTTCTGCCTCTATTCTCTGCATTTATAATTTAAATTTATTTAGCCGTTTGCTTAGGTAGAAAAAATTAAGCCCCTGTTCGAATTCCTTTATTTTTAAATAAATTTTTCTCTCATCTTTTCAGTCACACATTTTCAATAAAATAATATTATATTCAAATCCAAAAAATTTCCTTATTTTTTAATAACAGATTCTCCATCAATCCACTATATCAAATTGCACTCTTACTATAAAATGAAAAACGAACGGGCTATAAAAAATCTCGTTAATCTTTTTGGAATCATATGTAAATAAAATAAATGAGATTAGACATAGATTAAGAATTTCTTTTAACATGGACAATGGAAGCACAAAAAGCTGTTGCTTGCTCATAAAATTTGGTAGGGGGAACAGCCTTACATCCGATTGTTAATTAAGTAGGTATATTGATAATACATATTTAATTAAATTATACAAACAACTTTATAATAAAAATATATCTTCTAGAGAATAAGGGAAAAAAGGACTGCGCCTACGTTGGGCTCCCATTTTTTCAAAAACTCATTTTTTTCAAAATTCATTTTCAACCACACATTCTTCCATAAAATAAATTTACACACAAATTCAAAACTTTTTTTTATTTTTTAACCACACACTCTCCAATAAAATATTATTTCAAGATGCATTTTGACTTAAAAATGGAGCTCAAACAATAACTACGTCTATCAGGAAAAAAGAAACAGCTATGCTTTTCTGATATGCATTGAAGCTGACAACTAGGGGTTTGAGGTTGGTAGACCTAGCCCGTCTTTGAAAAGAATTTATAAACGGGTTAATTTCACTGGTGGCCATCGAACTTTATAATTGGTGTTACCATGGTCATCGAATTTAATTTTATTTCGTCATGACCACTGAACTTTATACTTAGTGTCACCATGACCACCTAATTTATATTTATTTCACAAAGGTCATTCAATTGCATATAACGTTTAGCTATGGTCACCCAATTTCATATATTATTTTACAATGGCCACTCGACTTTTTTTTTACTATTTTCATTAATTTTAAAAGGGGTAAAACAGTAACTTTGCATTATATATATAAAATTAAATTAAAAAAATAAAATAAATAAAAACTTATATAAAAAAACTTAAAAATTTTTTTAAATAAGTTTTTATTTTATTTTAAAAATGTTTGTTTAATTAGTTTTTATTTTATTTTATTTTTTAGTTAAAATTTTTAAAATAGGTTTTTATTTTTTTTAAATAAGTTTTTTTAATTTGTTTTATATATATAATGCAAAATTACTGTTTTACCCATTTTAAAATTAATGAAAATTGTAAACAAAGTCGAGTGACCATTGTGAAATATTATATAAAATTGGGTGGCTATAGTGAAACGTTATATGCAATTGAATGGCCATGGCGAAATAAAATTAAATTGAGTGACCATGGTGACACTAAGTATAAAATTCAGTGGTCATTGTGAAATAAAATTAAGTTCGGTAGCCATTGTGACACTAACTATAAAGTTGGGTGACCACCAATGAAATTAACCCATTTATAAACAGTTTAACTTATAAATAGAAAGAGCCGTAGCGACAGATTGAACAGAATGGAGTGGCAAAAAAAGAAAATTCATAAATTGACCCTAAGTATAATGAAATTGATTGAGGATAAAATTGTTGCTTTTGATAAGAACAATTGTATACACGTGGTTTGTAACCTAATATTAATTTTTATTATTTTTGTTTCGTGTTACTCGTTGGATAAAATATAAATAAACGAATTGCTCCTTTCTAATTCTAACTTTTAGTTGACGTATGATTATATTAAAATAAAAATATATACACGTGGCAAGCGTAAATTTTCAAAAGTGATTTGACATGATACAAAATTAGATTAGGTATTGTCTCCATAGAATTGTTACCATAAAAAGAAAAACGTGTCAAGCCATTGAAAATGACTATGATAAAAATAAAATAATAGAAAAAAGCTTATTCTTATTTTAATAGGTTAATATTTATGAGCCCTTTACAAGAGAGTTCAGCCCTTTTAACATTCTGTTGAAATTATTGTTTAAAATCAAAATAAACTTTAAAATAAAAAAAGGGTTTGGAGGCCAAAACTTTGACCTACACGATCACATAAATTTTTTCTATGTAGTCGCATAGAACTTAACGACTGTTTTTGTTTAAATTCTTGGTAGCTTTTGGTGAAAAGCTTGCTAGATTTTTTATTTTTACAATTTCGTATGTGTTAATTGAAATCTATAAATACACGATAGATTATCACATAAAAAAATAATAATTCAAACAACTTGAGATCAAATCTTTATTCCAAAAGTGAATTTATATTTTTTTCATATTCAAATTTCCTTCAAAGTGTTCTTGAATTTTTGGTAGAAAATAATAAGTGATTAAGTATTTTTCTATTGCAAGGCTTGATTAATCATACAAACCATTTGCCAATATCCCTTTAAGTATCAAATTCAATCCGAGAATGGGTAAATATTGTTTGAGGACAACGAATTTCATGTTTAAGCATTCATCTTTAATTCTGGTGTTCTAGTCTCTGTTTTTTTATTTCTTCTCCATCCCCTGAATGTGGAAATATTTTTCTATCTATCTCAAACAATAATCTTCAATGGAGAAAGAAACTACGATGGCATCAATAATATTGATGAATCAATATCTTGTCCGCCTAAATTAATTTGATGGGACAAATTTCACAAAATAGAAAGACAAGTTGAAGTTCCTTCTCACAGTGTTGAAAATCTTCTACATTCTTAATCCAGAATTGGCAACACTTACGGATCCAACGGATGAAGATATCAAAGTCATAAAGAAGAAGAGAAAAGCGTCAAGAGGATGAACTTAATTTCCGCGATCATATTCTTAAAACTATATACAACCGGTTGTACTATCTCTACACAAATATATCATCGCCAGATGAAATATGGAATGCTTTAGAACACAAGTACAAAGTCGAAGAAATAGGTACTAAGAAATTTCTACCATCAAGGTATTTCGATTTCAAATTCCTTGATAACATTCCCCTTCTTCTCCAAGTACATGAGTTACAAGTTCTTGTCAACAAGTTGAAGGAGGTCAAAATTGAAATTTCGAAATCTTTCTAAGTGGGAGCAATCATTACGAAACTCTCGGGGGACTTGGAAATGATATCGGGAGAAAATAATGTATAGTTCCGAAAATTATTTTTTGAAACAAGTGCAGAAACATTTTCGAATTGAAGAAGAAATGATGAAAAGAGATAAGAATGACAATTCTTATGAAAACACTTCAAAGACCAATGCCGTTGAGAGGCTAGACCTTTAAATAAATCTAAAGAGAGAAAGCCTTCTAAAAACTTTGACAAGTTTAAGAAGAAGTCCAAGGTAGGTTGCTTTATACTTGGGAAACCCAGACATTATGCAAAGGAATTTCGACATCGAAAATAAACAATTTCTAAGGAAAATTGAACTTTATCAAAGAAAACAATATTGTGGCCAACGTAAGTGAGATCAATGCAATCAAAGGAAAAGTTCTCCGTTGATGGTATAATACATGTGCAATTATACATATACCACATGATAAGTCTTTATTCAAGCCCTATCATAAAATGTATGGAGATCAAGAGATTCAAATGGGTAACGAATGCCGCTCTAAAGTGGTTGAAAAAGGAAATGTAAAGATTTACTTCCGAGAAAATCGTTACTTTAACATATGTACTACGTGTTCCTGAAATGAATTGGAACTTAGTTAGTGGTAATCACTTAGGAAAATTGAGCATAAACAGTGTTTATGAGTCCGATAAACTTGTATTATCCTTAAATGAGAAATTTGTTGGAAAATACTATTCTAGTGAAAGAATGTCAAACTTTGTACTATTGACAAAATTATTAATAAAGTTGATTTTAGTGTATATTGTTGATTCATTTACTTTATGACATGCTAGATTAAGTCACATAGGTAAGAGTACCGTGAAAATAATTTAAAAATGTGACTTAATATCATATAATGAAAATGATGTATTTAAATGTAAAATATGTGTAGAATCTAAAATAACTAAGAGACCTTATCAAATGTAAATAGGACTTCTAATATTTTAGAAATAATTCATACGGACATATGCAAATTAAATGGTATGTTAACTAGAGGTGAAAATAAGTATTTTATTTCCTTTAAAGATGATCACTCTAGATATACTTATATTTATTTAATGAAATATAAATATGAAACTTTTGATTTGTTTAAAATATATAAAAATGAAGTTGAAAATCACTTAAGTAAGAAGATAAAAATAATAAGAAATGATAGAGGAGGTGAATATTTTTCTAATGATTTTAACTTGTATTGTGAATAACAAGGCATAATTCATCAATATTTTGCACTTAGGATGCTCGAACAAAATGGTCTGACTAAAACGAAAAATAGAACTTTAGTTTAAGTGGTAAATGCCAGGTTTACTTATGCTGAGTTGCCATTTAATTTATGTGGTGAAGCATTGTTGAGTGCGTGTAGATATTAAATAGAATTATTTTGAAATTTACATAAGTTTCTCCTTATGAATAGTGGAAAGAAAGAAAATCTAACATTATATACTTCAAAGTATGGGCGTGTCTTGCATACTGTAAGAACACGAATCCTAATAGGACAAAGTTGGGTCCAAGAGGCATTAAATGTGCCTTTGTTGGTTATGCTATTAATAGCAAATCATTTAGATTGTTAAATTTGGAGACTAATGTAATAGTTGAATCAAGTGATATTGAGTTCTTTGAGAATTCACTATTCCCGGATAATGAATTAAGGGAAACTTACAATGAGATCTCTAGCTCGAATGGAACGCAAGATGAAATATCTTCTAAAAATGTTCATAAATCTAGTAAACCACAAAGAAGTAAAAGAACTCGAATTAAGAAGTCTTTAGAATTGGATGAAATTAACTCTAAACTTATTTCGTTTTACCTAGTAAAAGGAAATGAGAAGAATGTTGTAAGAACAATTCATTTTGTTTTACAAGTGGAAACCGACCCTAAAACTTATAGAAAAACTATGACTTCTAGTGATAGCATCTTTTGAAAAGATGCAATTAAAGATGAAATTGATTCAATTATGTAAAATAATACATGGGAACTTGTCAATTTACCTCCTAGATCCAAACTTATTGAATGTAAATGGGTATTTAGGAGAAAATACAATGTTGATGGTTCTCTTAATACATTTAAAACTAGATTAGTAACTAAAGGTATCGACAAAAGGAAGAAATAGATTATTTTGATACATATGCACATGTAGCTAGAATAGTTTCAATTAGGATTATATTCGCATTACCTTCGATACATGATTTACATGTTTATCAAATGAATGTCAAGACGGCATTCTTAAATGGAATCTGGATGAGCAGGTTTATATGGAACAACTCGAAGGGTTTGCTCTACCTGGAAATGAACATAAAGTGTGTAAATTAGTGAAATCGTTATATGGTTTAGAGCAAGCACCTAAGAAATGACATGAAAAATTTGACTTAGTTATGAATTCATTTGGTTTCATAAAAAATAGTGTAGATAAATGTTTATATTCTAAAGCGTGTGATGAATATATAATCTTTATTTGCTTATTATGAGTAATTATATGATGAAATAAAAAAAAAACGAAGAGGATTATATGTTCCACATTCAAGATAAAAGATTTTGGACAAATGGATATCATATTGAGTATTAAAGTTACAAAAACTAGTGTGGGGTTTTTACTTGAGTCAATCACATTATATTGAGAATATGATTAATAAGTTCAAACATTTTAACATAAAAGAATGCAATACCCTTCTTGATCCAAGTTTTAAAACTTATATATAATGATGGAAGAGAAATTGCTCAATTAAAGTGCATAAGTGCTATAAGGAGTCTAATGTATGCAGTTCAATGTACAATACCGGACATAACATTTGCAATTAGTAAACTTAGTAAGTTTACTAGTAATCCGACCAAGTAACATTGGAAGGCCATTGGAAGAGTTCTTGATTATTTAAAGAAAATTAAGAACTTAGATCTACAATATTTTAAATTCCAGGTTATATTAGAAGGATTTATTGATACTAGTTAGATATCTAGCACGGGGGAAAGTAAATCTACTTCGGGTTAGATGTTTACTCTTGGAGGAGGTGTTTTTTCTTGGAAATCAAAGAAACAAAACATGTATTACACACTCAACTATTAAATTTGAATTTATAGTATTATCAGATATCGGGAAAGAAGTTGGGTAGCTTAGAGGATCTTCTTTATGAGATATTTTGGGGATCGAAGAATACATCTTCGATATCTATCATGTGTGATAGTCAAACCACATTAACAAAGTCATACAATGAGGTATACAATGGTAAGTCTAGACATATGAGTCTAAGACATGGCTACATAAGGAAATTAATCAAGAGCAAAATAATTTTCCTAAATTATACTAAGTCAATTGAGAATTTAGCAGATTCCTTAACTAAACTTCTAAATAGAGATTTGTTAATATCTACTTCAAGTAGGATGATGTTGAAACTCTTAAAATAAAAGATTCTCCAATGATAGTAATCCTACATGTCATTACTTAACAAGTAATTCACGGGTTCAAAAGGTAAAAACAAGTCATTCGATATGTGAATAGTTTCAACATTATAAAATTCGCAATAACCCTATCATAATAATATAATGTTTGTTGTTACTTGAATGGGGGTTGAGATTTAAACTCTTAATGAAATTCAGTACTAAAGTACAAGTATCTCTAAAAGTAATAAAGATATTGAACGAATTTCACCTAAATGAATTTTGAGGTGGTACCGCCTCAATAGAGAGTCGGACCTCCTCTCTTTAAAGTTCATTGAATAGGATGAAGGCAATGACATATTATTGCTAAGAAAGATTGAGGAACTTGAGAACACATGATACTTGTGTATGTTCTTACTGGTATTGTCACAAGGAATGATTGGTTCAAAGCTTTACTGCTAATTTCGATTTTATTTTGTTTGATTACACTATGGTTATATTCAAATCAAAAGATATATATTCCTTATACATAAGTATTGTATATTTTGAATATGAAATTTTATTGAATATTGAACAAGTTGAGGATTGTTGAGATTATTGTTCAAAATTAATAAAATAAGCTTTGGAATGAAAAAAATGATTTTGAGGTCAAAACGTTTGGCCTATGCATTTGTGGACTACGGGCGTATATGCCTTGCAAGTGATTAACATATGCGCCACATAAGTTTGTCACATGCAGTCGCATAGAACTCAAAAATTGTTTGAATTCTTAATGGGTTTTGATGAAAAGCTTGCAACTATTTATGGTTTTTGGTACTATTTCGTGAGTGTTGATTGAAATCTATAAATATATGATAGATTATCACATAAAAAAAAAATAATTCAAATAACTAAAATCAAATCTTCATTTCAAAAGATAATATTTATATTTCTTCTTTCATATTCAAATTTTCTTCAAAGTGTTTTTGAAATTTTTATATAACACACTAAGTGTTTAAGTGTTTTTTTATTGCAAGGCTTGATCAATCTTACAAATCATTTGCCAATATTCCTTTAGGCATCAAATTCAATTCGAGAGTGGGTAATTACTGTTTGAGGACAACGAATTTCGTGTTTAAGCCTTCATCTTTAATTTCGGTTTTCTTGTCTTTGTTTCTTCTCCATCCTTTTAGCGTGGAAACATTTTTCCAACATGTCCCTGCTCGTCTCTCATCCATTTTATGTTCAAATCTACCTAATGCAATATATTAAATTAGAATTGGTCTTCTGTCTTCAGTGAATAGATATAAAATTTTCAATGTTGACATGGTAAGAGAACCTTATCTATGTCAAAAAATAATTCATTGTTTAATATGGTGAAATGATATTTGCCTAAAGAAACGAAAAAGTCCTTTCCCTGGCGTGCCCCTCCACTGTCTCTATCTAATGCAATGTACACTGAAAAGAGTGGTCTGTCATGCAACATAAGGGTTATCCTCTTTCACCCCCATCTGAAGGATATAATTAAAAATGCATTGATAAAGAGGAGACTATGGCAGAAAAGTCCTCTGTCCCAGGTCACTTCTGGTGAAATCTGTGCTGCTTTAAAGAGGAAAAGTTTGGGGATTGCTTGGAAGTTGAGATTGAAAACCATTATATATTTGAATAATATATCTGACACTACGCGACAACATCAATATATGTGACGACATGTAATAAACTCAATGAAAGGTATAATTCGATTACTCTTTTAATTTTACATTAGTACCCTATAAAATGATTTTTTAACACTAGTGGTGTTAAATAGTGTCAATCTTATATATTGCTTCCGCTAAAAAAACTCAATGTCACAGATTCCTAGGGAGAATGTCACACTTCACTCTTTGTATTAATAAGATATCATCGGTATGTTTAGTTGCGAATAAAAGTTTTATGGACAACTAAAAGTGTTTTTAGTCACAAAAAATGGCTTACTTTTTCAACTTATAATATTGTACTAGTATAAAAGAATTTGTAAAATCTTACGAAGTCCTTGAAAGTAGACCGTTGTGATAAGCTAGTAAGTGGAACACAGTATGATTGAGGGGTTTTGCTTTGCGTCTTGCTAGTGTATAGCCCCCTCTTGGGGGCTTACGATTTTTTATTGGTCGTGGGTACCCTTTATTGAGAGGGGGGTATCAATCTCGATGTACAAATAACAAAACTCATATGATGAGATAAGATAGAACCGATATGAATATCAAGAAAATGGGACAAAAAATAAGAAAATTAAGAAGCTTTCTAGCTCAGTATACAAAACAAGGCAATAGTTTCAGAACAGAGCAAGGTGCAGCTAGCCTCAGAAGAAAAATAAGTTTGATTAATTCTTGGATGGAGGTTGGAAGATGAAAATTACTATCAAAACTCCAACCAGTACTGTAAGCGCCCAAGTCAAGTTAGACATGATGACACGTGATATTTCTAAAATGTAGAACACGCATACGTCCATTTAAGTTCTTCGAAAACTTTAAATTTTATTTTTTAATATAGAATGCGACTCATGTCATGTCGAACGCTTGTCCGAGAAATATCCTACAAATAATCCTCTAGCATTAGAAATCTAAAAAATAGACAAAAATTGAATACGACACGTGGCTTATTAAACCTATGTTAGAGTTCGAAGAGTATTATCACGTCGAAGATGAACCTGAAACCTTGCAAAAGTGTATTTGTTTCATAGACTAGGATATGTGGTTCTACCCTTTGTGCCCCACCATAATAAATGAAAATGAAAACGAAAAGAAATGATCAAACTCAGGCAAATTAAAGTTTGAGATCAACATCTATAGATGTAAACAAATATATGGATTATGTAGCACAATGCCCTTCAATTAGTGATTTTTCGACTGAATGTGTGTGCGCTCTATTTTGTGAGGTTTACACGTGGCAAGACAAGGTCATGCGTGTTTATAAATTATTCAAAAATATTTTAGTATTTTTTATCTACGTATTTTGAAGAATGTAGAAATATTATTCATTTATTTACTATCCATATATATTTTCTTACAATTTAAATCGTTGATGAATACTTTCTAAATATACCTTGTTGGATTTGCCTATTATACTTGAAATAATGCCATCTACCACCAATGGTGCTAGAACACCAATATATGTGGTGATATGTTCAATTAAAAATGAAATAAGTTAATATATATAACTGATTATGTAATTTAATGTTACTAGAGCTGCCACCTAGACTAGTGTTAAATATCGGTGATACTAAATGCACGTTTAAAAAATTCTATAGTTAAACTATGCTCCTATTGGATCTGAGTCTTGACTTTATCGTCGATGGACTGCAACAATAGTATTCCCAAAATGTGCGTATAATTACATGTGTGTGCTGCTAATCCGATTAATAATATACTAATTCGAAAAATCTAATCCGATTAAATGTGCAATGGATCAAGCGATGGGAACGATTCTTGCTGGACTCAACGCCCAAACATCTTGATACACTTCGAATGGATACAAACAAACTAGTAAATACAGCTTTCATTATTTTTTGGGAAAACTACGAGACAAACAAACGATTCCATTGCTATTGAAACAAAATGATTTCATTTCTACTTAGAGAATGGTATTTTACATGCTCCAATATTAATTGATACCCATCATGCTAACATCAAACTTTCCCTATTATAGTTGACTTCTGGTAAGGAGATTAATAATGACTGTCTCGTATTTCTTCATTGTGAAATTTACTTGTGAATTATCCACCAATGCACGAAAGTGAGTTTTCAATAAATGTTGAGAACAAAAATATTGTATCTGAATGTTTTTTCTTCCTTGGTGGGTGATATTTTACAATGTGATTTATCGGCCATCATTTTATTAAGGCATTTTCTGAGCACTAGGGAGAGGAATCAAGCATCTGGAAATAATAATCATAATGCATCATTTTGTTCTTGAGATTCCCGTACATGATAATTTAAACTACAAGTTCAAAAGATAATTCACTTAGATTTATTTACTGACCAAATAGATTAACCAAATCTCATGTACCATTTATAAACACTCCGTCTCATATTGAAGTCTTGGAAGGACAGTTAGTTAATACTACATTTGGTGAGATTGAAGTTTGATGACATTTGATTATAAGAAAAAAAATTCAAAAGAAAAAAATGAGCAAATAATAAAGATGGTCCAATTGAGCAAGTGTATATAGATTCAACTAATTGTAAAATCCTAAAAAATGTTCAACTATTTGAAAATAGTTGAAATAAAAATATCTCTATAAATTATGTCTATATGGGGAAGAGTTGAACTAAAAAAAAAAAGTCAAAAACATTTTTATATACATGATGCAACACTTCATATATATGAATGACATCTAAGATATCAAAGGAAATCTATCAAAGAATACTGACATAGAAATAATTTGCCAACACAACAACGCAATCCACATAAAATTGAACTTATTAGAGAAATTTGGAGTATTTGGGCCAACAGTTCAAACAACAAAAGGAGTAAAGCTAATAGTACTCACTCGAAAATGAAGTCATAAGATATAATGCATGATTCTAAATATAATGAATTTCACAAAGACTTGTACAAATAGATAAAGTCTCATGTTGTGGATGAATCATTAATTGATATCTTGTAAGCTTGTCAATGCACACTATTAATACTATTCATATAAATTTCTGAAGGATTTAATATGTCTGAATCATATAGTTCAAGAAATATTATTATGAGTGAAAGTAAATATGTGTTGTATTCTTTTTTCTTTGACCAAAGATTTGTTCGATTGAATTTTTCTGACATGATTTATAGTAATACAATTTTTATAATGTATTCAAAAGGAAAAAAAAAAGTAGTGTTTTCCTTCACTAGGATTTTCCACATGGTTTTTTCTAGTAATGAGGCATATTTTTTGTGTATGGGTGTCTATAATCTACCAAATATTATCAACTATAAAACTTTATGATTTTACTTATGTTATTTATATTATATGAGGATAATGAAGAGGAAACAACAAAAACTCATCAAACTATCATGATGACTACAATAAATTAGATGAACATATTGAAGATGATATTGTTTGAATGCTATAAAAAGACGTCAACATAGAAGTTGGAACATTATAATTGTTTTATACTAGTTTTATAAAGATGGTGGCATCTTGACGCTCAAGATATGGATGTCCCGCAAATATATTCATTGATTGAAATTAAGGGAAATAGCTGTACTCCTTTTCTTTCGTTCAAGTTCTTTCATGTTGAACTTTCTTGACAAGGTTTTAATGCGACGAAATTTTAATACTCCAAATTTTTTTGTACTCTTTTTTACTTGTTTAGTATTTTTTCATTCATTTTGGATTTTTACCAAACTATATTGTTAGTAAGACAACTGTTGTGTAATTAGTGATTCAAGAGGAATATCGTAAATTGAATACTATTTGTGAATAATAGTTATATCCCTACCATATAAATAACTTTGTTTTTTACAAAAGATTTGACTCCCTTTATCTACTCTGTTATCCTCTCTTATTCTTAAATTTTCCTAGTTTTATATTAACTTTTTCTTATTTTGATCGATAAATTTCCACAATTTTTTTATAGGCGTTGTTAATCATGGTCGGTATAGAACCATCGTTGTCAAAATCGGATTGGGTTGTTTGGTTCGATCAGCATTACTCTTGATTTTATTGAAATGAGAGAATAATGAGTGATTTTACTTTTAAATAACGATCGTCAATAGAGAAAGTGGTGTGCAGGAAAAAAATATGAAGTTTTTGACGTAAATATGGAAGAGCTAATTGTTGGAAATTGCATACTTTTTGACATGTTTTTAAACTTAATGATACATCTTTGACTTATGCCTCTACTATTTAGTTACTAATTCAAATTTTATTTTTTCATATTTATTAATTATTTTTTACCTCTAGTTGGTTCGACCAGGTTTAACCCTTCAATTATTGATCCTTTATATTTTTCAAATCGATGATCGGGTCAATTTTAAAAAATATTGTACAAAACACATACATTGGAGAGAGAAAACTTTATCCAATTTAAGATTGCGTCACTACATTTTCCAGATATTACAAATAGACACAAAAACTTGATTTTTCAGAAATCTTCAACTGTTAGGATATATGGGTACATGTTGTTGAACTAAAAGAATAAGAGAGAAAAATATAAAAGAGTCACATGTACATTGTAGTTTCAATATTATAACGAACTCATATGTAAGATTCCAACCAGTTATAAATTCATCAGAATACGGACTCTTATTAAGATTTCTCTTTTAAATATCCTAATAAGACTCAATAGTTATCAATATTTTCAATAATCATAATATTTTCCCTATTTGATGAATGTTTGCATAATAATTAGCTCGTTAAAAGTATTGTTTGACAAATATATCAAATGAAAGATAAAAGAGTGCATTTAATTGTTCAAATTTTTGGAATATTAAAATATGATACCTTGTTAAAATCTAACCATTAAATTTAGTGGAACAAAATCCGAATCAAGGAAAAAGAACATAACTACTCCTAATGCCAATAAAGATCTTTGAGTAGATACATTATTTTCTCATGTAACAATTTCATGAATGTAAATGTCAGCAATATTTTATTAATATGTCGCCACATTATTACTCTAGCAAATTTTGTTGGACGTTGGTGTCATTCTTCTGAAAATCGTGTATATAGAAGAATTCTGGAAAAAAAATAATGCATTGTCAAGTTCCTTTAATATAACCTCTAAGTTGTGAAATAAAAATTGTATTATCTTCATATAATATTATTGGACAACCGTTTGTGCAAGCGAATCTGGTAATATATTCTCATCTAAACAACCAGTATTTTGAAATATCGTGATGTATTCTCATAAAAAACGAAAAAGTGACATTCAATGAAGTGGGAACTTTAAAGTAATCCTTCGACTCAATAATTTGTCTAAATCTGATCTTGTGATTAAAGTCAATGGAGAAGTTGAAGTTGTCATAGTTGAGTTTGAGTCGAATGATTAAGTCAAGTCATATTTGTAAGAGAATGACAACGTTAAAAGTTTAGAAAAAACGAAAAATGGCACAAAGCAAACCGATGCAAGCATAGAAAGACCTCGAAGTGAACCACTTGTTGCAAACCAATTGTTGTGAAAAGTCAAACTAATAACTTTAAACGAGCATTTATTGAGACACAATCTAATTTTCTAAAATCTATCTTTTTCTACTTTTAAATTTATATTAGGACTTATTTTGTTATTTTTAGGTTTTCTCGAGCAATTTAGAGTCAATGTCATAGAAATAAGCTATCGTGAGCTTTCTCGTGATTTCATGTTATCCTTTGTTATTTGACTTTTGTTGAAAAACACAATCTAATTTCTCAAACTCTTACCTTTTTTTTTTCAATTTTTTTATTAGGACTTTTTAATATTTATTTTTCTAACAATTTAGAGTCATGGTCATCAAAATAAATTAGTCTAAGCAACCACGTCATTTCATATTTTCTTTTGTACAATTGCCCCTTTTGTTAGCAAATTATGCCTATGTTTGGTTTAGCTAAGAATTAAATTTTTAGAAGAATTTTGTAAAAAATTGATGAAGTGTATGATTGAAAAGTAAATAAATATTGCAAATTTTATAAAATGTGAAGTTGAAATAATTTTGAGGAAGAATGAATTTTAGAAAATGAGGTCAAACATGAACTATATTTTTCTATCTCTTTTCAGATATAATGGAGATATTACGATGATCGAACAAAGAGACCAAAGAGGATGTATGGCTGAGCACCAAACGGGATGCAACATCATGTAACTTGGGAGATTATTCTATCCTTCTTTAGGCTTATATTGAGGACGATGTAACTTAAGTTTGGGGGTAGAGGCGATTCTATGAGTCAACTGTGTACTTTAAAAATTTGAAAATAAAAAAAAAATATGCTCGCGAGTTATTTAGTTGGATCGCCTTAACGTTTAGTGATGAGTTTATGCTTGAAATTAAGTTGATTTAAGATATGTAACTTAATGGTGCTACTTATGCTTATTTTCAATTAATTAATTATATGTGTGCAAGGCCATATCATTGAGCACATAGTAGGATTTGATTGTTGTTTAGGTATGAGAATTATTGTGTAAATATGATGAATTGAGTTGGTAGAATTAGGTCGTATTTTGCTCTAAATACAACATATTCCATTAAAATAAACCACTTGACCTAATTGTAAGAAGAAGTTTGGAGATGATTTAGCCCATAATGGTGATTATATATGTGCATGTTTAATCTCTCTGAGGTGCTTTTGGCTAACAAGTTGAAGCTAAGCATTGATTGATGCTAGAATTTTAGTTAAAAATCCGAATTGTCAATGAATTTTGCATAATATTTTTTCATTGGACATCAAACTTTAAAAGTTTTTTGATTCTCATTGAACTTCTCAAATCGTTCCAATTGATCTCTAAATTTTAATTTTTTTTTGGGATGGCAATCAAATTTATTGCATTATTATTCCATTCATCACTAAATAACCGACTTTTCAATGACCGACTAGCTGACGTGACAAACAGAAGTGTTGACACATATGTTATTGTCATTAGTTGATAATAAATCAGCCAAAAATATGCTTATAAAATGTTAAAAATCAACTTCATCTTTCATAAGCACTTTTAATAAATGAAAGAGCATTTTTGATTGATTTTAGATGAATACGCCTATCAAACTATGAGATTTTGGACATATATTATTGGCTATTTAAAAAAAATGTTAGTCTCTTTATGTTGTTATGATCTGATGCATATTTATAACCAAGCTCTTGTTAATGAACTCGGTCGTGCCATAAAAATGTCGTACAAGTAAGTGGTTCACCCTAAATGTGATGTCCAATATTCTTCCAATTTTGAGTAAGAATTTTACAGAATGGAAAATAAGTTTTATGTGGCGTTTTCTTCTTTGGTGAGGAAAGAAAGACTTGGCATAATTTAAAGGAAACATTTAGGAGATAGAAAATTAAAATCATATAATATCAAACTTTCTGTGCAAACCGTTAACTCATTTCTGATTTAAAAAACTCATTTCTTAATCTCTGTCTCCTGTTTTAAATAAATCGTTGTTTAAAATAACCAATGTCCATAGATATATTACACACGCTTTTAGGCCTTCAAAAAAGATAAAAATAACACGCTTTTAGCAAGTATATGCTGTGAGCTCGTCTCTCTCTCACACACAGTCCCCTTGAAATCCCCTCCACTCTCATACTGCACTTGGCATCACTATCTTCTTCAAGTTTCCGAAATCCAATGTCTACAGTTCTCCCACGTACAGCTACAACCCACCTTCCTTACTCACTTTTTCACCAATTCAAGAAACGCCCACTTTGTTTCTTGCCACCACAACCTCCTCCTACTCTTTGGTCTCACCCACCTTGTTTGGTTTCACTGAGGATTAGAGATTGTCCGAGAACTTTGTTGCACAGGAATGCGCTTCTTGCTCGGGCCGAGGATAAAGCCCGAGGTGGCTCTTCTTCTTCTTCGTCGACTCAACAACCCAACTCAGATAAGAAATTTCAGGTCTTGATGTTCAGCGTACAATTTACTTGTTCTTGAGAAAGATCACACTTTTAGATAGTAGATAGTTCAGTCCATTGTATGTCCCCTGTTGAAAAAAATTGAAGTTAATTTCTTACTTCATATCTGTTTATCTTAAGTGATTTTTATGTGATGCTGTTGAATGAATAAACTAGATTCATTTTTCGACTAATCCATAATTAACTAGATCAGTGCGAGAATATTTTAATGCATGAAATAGAGAGAGTATATGAATGCCCGTTGGTGTTATTCATGTACTTAGATAGAGGGAAAGTATGCAATTAAAATCCTATATATATTCGGGTAATCTAGTCATTTGAAAATCAAGTCAAGTTGAAGTGATAATAGAATCACGTATATTTTCTCTACTTTTTCGTGAGTTTTGAGTGTTGAGTGAACTTATGCTCTCCAATTTCTAACAAATTGGTATCACAGCCGCATGTGTTTGGAGATAATTGAAGAAAAGATGATGAATGAAACTCTATTTCTAGTTCCACCACTCACCAAAGAAAATCATGATAATTGGCGCATTTGTATAAAGGCTTTGCTTGGACCCTATGATGTTTTGGAACATGTGTCCCAAGGTATGGCAGTAGAAGATGAAGATGCATCTGCCATGAAGAAAGATCAAAAGGCACTATCTCCAATCTATCAAAGTTTAGAGGAAAAGATGTTTGAGAAGGTTGCTAGAGCAACATCCTCCAAGGAAACATGGGACATTCTTCAAGATTCTTTTAAAAGAGTTGATAAAGTGAAGAATGTACGTCTCCAAACATTAAGAGGAGAATTCGAAGCCTTACAAATGAAGGAATCCGAATCTGTTTTGGATTATATTTCAAGAGTTTTGACTATTGTCAACCAAATGAGGAGATATGAGGATAACATGAAGGATGATCGGGTCGTTGGAAAAATTCTACGATCCTTAGATCCACGATTCAATTATGGTGTTGTCGCCATTGAAGAGTCCAAGGATTTGGACACCATACTATTGGGAAGCTTGTCGGGTCTTTGCAAGCTCATGAAGAACGACCGAAGAAACCGAAGCAAGAATTGGTAGAGCAAGAATTGCAAGCAAAGCTTTTATTGAAAGAGGGGAAAAGAAGTGGTGCATCCCAAAAAGGTTGAGGACGTGGAAAAGGTCAAGGTCCTGGAAGAGGTAGCAACCAACCTTCAAATAATGAGAAGAAGAACCAAAATTTCAAACGAGGGAGAGGTCGTGGACGAGGCAAAGGAGGAAGTTTGAGGCAAAATCAAGGATTGTATGACAAATCAAATGTTCAATGTTATACTTGTCACAAATATGGCCATTATTCTTGGGAATGCAAAAATAACGTCGAAGAGAACTTTGTGGAGAGCAAGAATAAAGATGGGGATCCCACTTTACTTCTCGCTTGCAAAAGCGATGCAAATGAAGAGAATAATCAGTGGTATCTTGATTCCAACGCAAGTAGTCGTATTTGTGGAAAGAAAAATTTATTTATGGAGCTTGATGAATCCATTTGCGGAAATATCACTTTTGAAGATTTTTCCAAAGTTCAAGTCAAAAGAAAATGTATTATTTTAATCTGCTAGAAAGATGGAAATCATCAGTTCATTTCTAATGTGTTTTATGTGCCGGATATGAAAAGTAACATTTTGAGCTTGGGACTACTTTTGGAGAAAAATTATGATATTCACTTGAGAGACAAAAGTTTGAGTATGAAATATGAAATAGAAGATTGTTAGCCAAGGTGCCAATGGTGAAGAATAGAATGTTTATGTTGAACATTCAACATGATGTCCCAAGACGTTTGTAATCTTGTGCTAAAGATTCTTCTTGGCTTTGGTACATGAGGTTTAGATATTTGAATTTCGATGGCCTCAAAATAATGAGCAAGAAAAACATGGTGAAGGGATTGCAAAACATTGACCATCCAAATCAACTTTGTGATGGATGTTTTTTTGGAAAACAAGCAAGAAAGAGCTTTCCTAAAGAGTCGTTGATAAGAGCTCAGTGTCCATTAGAATTGATCCACTCGGATGTTTGAAGACCTATCAAGCCATCATTGCTTGTTAAGAATAATTATTTTCTTCTTTTTATTGACGATTTTTCTTAAAAAATTTGGGTTTATTTCTTGAAGGAAAGGTGTTTCAGACTTCTAAAAAGTTCAAGACTTTGGTGGATAAACAAAGTGGATATCAAATCAAAGCTATTCGGTCTGATAGAGGTGGAGAATTCACTTTTAATGAATTTAAATACTCTTGTGAGAAAAATGGCATTCATCGTCCTTTGATCGTTTCAAGATCGCCACAATATAATGATATAGGCGAGAGAAAGAACCAGACTTTACTCAACATGGCAAGGAGTATGCTTAAGAGCAAAAATATGTCAAAGGAATTTTGGGCTGAAGCAGTTGCTTGTGCAACCTATTTGTCCAACCGGTGCCATACCAAAATTGTTCATGACAAAACACTGCAAGAAGCTTTGAGTGGTTACAAGCCCAATGTTTCACACTTGCGAGTTTTTGGAAGTATAGCCCTTGCACTTGTATCGGATGAGAAGATATCTAAACTTGATGGCAAAAGTGAGAGGTATGTGTTCATTGGTTATGATCAAAGTTCTAAATGTTACAGGTTGTACAATCCAAACAATAATGCAAATGTTGAGTTTGATGAAGAAAGAGCTTGGGAATGGAAAATTGCAAAGGAAGAATACAATTTTAATTCGTTCTTTGATGAAGAAGACATTATGTGGCCTACTACTTCACCCCCAACATCTCAACCAAATCCACAAATTGGAGAAGCAAGTACAAGGACCTAAAAGAACTAGAAGTATTTGAGATTTGTATGAGTCAACCGATAAGGTAACATAAAATGTAAGTGACTTGACTCAATTTTGTCTTCTTTGCAGATTGAGAGCCTCTAGGTTTTGAAGATGCTTCTCTTGATGAAAAATGGAGATGTCTTGGATGATGAAGTAAAGGCAATAAAAAGAATGATAATTAGGAATTGAAATCACAACCTAAAGGAAAAAGTACAATTGGAGTCAAGTGGGTGTACAAGATAAAGAAAAATTTGAAAGGCGAGATAGAGAGATATAAAGCAAGATTAGTTGCAAAAGGATACAAGCAAAAAGCTGACATTGACTATAGTGAGGTGTCTGCTCCGGTTGCTCGTTTAGAAACAATTCGTTTGATTATTTCATTGGCAACTCAAAACTAATGGAAAATTTATCAAATGGATGTTAAATCTGCGTTCTTGAATGGATTTTTGCGGGAAGTCTACATTGATCAACCCTTGGATTATGTGGTTAAAGGACATGAAGATAAGATCCTAAAATTGAAGAAGGCTCTCTATGGCTTGAACAATCTCTGCGTGTTTGGAATACTAGAATTGACAAATATTTCCAAGCAAATAACTTCTCCAAATGTCCATATGAACGTGTGTGCACTTTATGTAAAATTGAACAAACGTGGTGATATATTTCTTGTTTGTTTGTATATGGATAACTTGATTTTGATAGGAAATAATCCAACGATATTTGAAGAATTCAAGAGAGTTTTGGCTAGAGAAGTTTAGATGACTGACATTGGATTAATATCCTACTATCTTGGCATTGCAGTGAAATAAAGAGATGATGGAATCTTTATCTCTCAAGGAGGATATGCAAAAGAAAATCTTAAAAGGTTTGAAATGGCGAATTGCAAGCCGGTGAGCAATTCCATTGAATGTGGAGTAAATTGTGTAAGCAAAGAGATGGAGAGAAGATCAATCCCACATTTTTTAAGAGTCTTGTTGGAAGCTTGAGGTATTTAAGTTGTACAAGATCGGATATTCTTTTTGGTGTTGGACTTATAAGTCGCTTCACGGCAGCTCCTACTGCTCATTTAAAGGTGGCCAAAAGAATACTTTGTTACATTGGTGATACACTTTACTTTGATATTTTCTATACATCTTCTGAAGACTTAAAGTTTATTGGCTATTATGATAGTGATTGGGCTGGAGATTTGATGATCGAAAAAGCACTACCGGGTTCGTTTTCTTTATGGGAAGTATGGCATTTACTTGGAATTCTAAGAAACAACCTATTGTGACTCTTTCTATGTGTGAAGCGGAGTATGTCGCAGCCACTTCTTGTGTTTATCATGCAATTTGGCTTAGGAGTTTGATGAGGGAACTTCACCAACCATAAAAAGGCTCAACAAAGATTTTTGTTGATAATAAGTCCACTCTCACATTGGTCAAAAACCCAATGTTTCATGAAAGGAGTAAACATATTGATACGAGGTATCATTTTATACAGGAGTGCATGTCCAAGAAAGAAGTTGAGCTTGTGTTTGTGAAGTCTCAAGACGAAGTTGCGGATATTTTCACCGAGCCCTTAAACATTGACGTTTTTTCGAAGGTTGCGAATGTCCTCGGCGTAATGAATCAAGTTTAAGAGGGGGTATTGAATTAATAAACTAGATTCATTTCTAGCTAATCCATAAATACATATTATTAGTATTAGAATATTTTAATGCATGAATTAAAGAGAGTACATGTATGTCTGTTGGTGTTATTCATGTACTTACGTAGAGGAAAAGTATGCAATTAAATATTGATACGTGTATTAGACTAGGTTCACATTGGGAAAATCCTATATATACTCATGTGATCTAGCCATATGAAAATCAAGTCAGGTTGAAATAATAATAGAATCACATATATTTCCTCCACTACTTTTTCGTGAGTTTGAGTGTTGAGTGAACTTATGCTCTCCAATATCTAACATCCAATATCTAACAGAGGCAGGATAATTCAAGAATTCACAAAATCGAATTATGCCCCCCCCCAAAAGCAAATGAAGTTTTAGAAAGAATGAAATAGAATTTTGAAAATTTCAATTGAAACCTTGAGTTCTCATTGGTTTTATAAATACATTAATTTAATAATTAAAATGGCTTCCTGATAATGCAGTAGTTAATGTGCAGAATTTACATTCTTTGGTTGTTATCTGTAATGATAATGTTTGTTCACTATTTTCGTACATAGTAAAAGAGCACAGCGGAGTGTTTTGGGGAACCTTTCTTGTACTTGGTTTGACTCATCAATCTTGATATATGAAGATACCACAAAGTTGATTTATTCACAAGATTGATGGCCAAATCTTCTTGGTACCCTCGATTTGATTTTGCCACAGTTGAGTGTTTCTGTTCAATCGCCACATATACACATCTCACTCTCAAATGTGGCCTTTGAGTGCAGTTGCTTTTTGGTTTAATATGGTATTGACAGAAATAGCTGTTTTTTCCAGTTTGCCAGTTCTCGAGGTTGAGCAAGGACGTTTATAGAAACAGCATTTTTTATAAGTTCATAGACAGATGTTACTATGTCATGATCTATGCTTAAAGAATTCCCAGTTTTTGAGCATTTTCCTCGTTACTATTCGAATATTAAAACTAAACTATTCTTGATTCATAATACAGGATTTGAGTCTGTCCGGAACATGTGATCCTTTATGTTCTGTTGATGATGCGAGCTCAGAAGATTTTGAAGTCAATAACCAACCCAAGACTGATTTGCTGAAAGCGCTTGCAATTTTTGCAGCAGCTGGAACTGGGGCACTGGCGATAAATCATTCTTGGGTTGCAGCAAATCAGGTGCCTCGCTTGTTGTCTCATTTTTATTTCCACATTTTCTAGAATACATATGAATTCACAACCTTTTAAGAATAAAAAAATGCTGGTTTGATCAAATCCCATGATTCAGGATGTTGCCATGGCAATTTTATTTGTAATAGGATACGCTGGCATAATATTTGAAGAGTCGCTGGCTTTCAACAAAAGTGGTGTAGGACTCCTAATGGCTGTTAGTTTGTGGGTTATACGGAGCATTGGGGTAAGACATGTACATCTTGGTTTTATGGATCATATTGTAATTAGTCTTCAGCCTGTCATTACGAACTACTTTCATTGAGTGAATTCCTGCTGAATGTTGCTAAGTTATGTTGTGTAAAATCTAGCTTTTAATGTAACTTAAAAGTTATCTTTGAGGAATTGCTTATTTTTAAAAAGGAAATTACCTTTCTAGGCTGTCCATTGTCCTTGTGCAGGCCCCTTCAACTGAGATAGCTGTTTCAGAATTGTCACATGCATCTGCTGAAGTAAGTGAAATAGTATTTTTCTTGCTTGGTGCAATGACCATTGTGGAAATAGTTGATGCTCATCAAGGATTCAAGCTGGTCACAGACAACATCACTACTCGCAATCCGAGAAGTCTGCTTTGGGTGGTTAGTGTTCTTCAGTTGATTGTTTATGCTTGCCCAAAAAGCTTTTATCAAGTTCTGAATCATGATATACGTATTCAAAATATATAAATATGCCACGGCTTATCGTCTAGTTAGAAATCAGTCTCTAATCCTAATAATGTCATCCAAGGTCCTGATGGAAAAGGAGAAAAAAGTTATCGAACAAACTTAGTGCTACATGATTTACCCTATCTGAAGACTGAAATTCCATTTTATGTGGACTTCTTTGTAACTTTGACTTATCTTGTTCTGGGAAAAATGGTTAGTGATTGTATGTTCCTTTTCCATTTCAGAAGCCTAGAAAGATATGCTTGTATGTATAGATGTAATATACAAACTATAGGCAGTAGATCCTATGCAACTACCATGGATCAATGGTGATCAAAACTCAGAATTTTTTGGTACGCTGTTTATTAAGTTGGGTACTTTGTACAAAATAATTGTAAAATATATAGAGGAAAAATAAACTTAAGGTGCGTTTGATTGCGAGTATGGAATTTGCATGGAAAGAAAATAAATTCTAGACAATTTAATTGCTAAGAATTTATTTGTATGAAAATTATTAATTAAATGCGTTTGATTGATTTAGTTTTCAACTTAGAAAATATTATATTTGTTCATTTTTTATTGATTGGTACATGAGAGAGAGAGAGAGAGAGAGAGAGAGAGAGAGTGAATTACCTGGAAAATAAAAACTACCATTCTTTAAAGAAAATATTTTCTTTGTTTTCGAGGAAAATATGGTCACGAGACCAAAAGTTGAAAATATTTTCCTTAAAAAAAATTATCAATCAAACACTCTAAAAGTAAGAATTTGGGTGGAAAAATGACATTTCCTTGGAAAGTAAAGCCAATCAAACACACTCTTAGTTTATTTGCATGCGGAGGCTGATGATAGTCATTAAGAAACCTTATAGTCTGTATATGAATCTACATTCTGGTGTTTGACTGACTAGTGCTAATAACTGCAGGTAGGTTTTGTGACATTTTTCCTCAGTTCAGTCCTTGACAACCTGACTTCTACCATTGTGATGGTCTCCTTATTG
>CAIGRP010128273.1:0-48678 GCA_903798385.1 Fraxinus cuspidata | reverse complement strand
TCTCAGGCTTCATCTAGACTTACATTCAAGTAGTCTTACCTTCTTCCCTTTGCATGATGGCTTATGGTACTATGTCACGTGCCATTTCACTTTTTCTAGACTATTTGTGTAACACTACTTTATCATTGTTCACGACTCCACAAGGTCTTAATATCACTCACTTCAGAAATTATCACAAGAAAATTAGGGTCCTCCCAAATTTCTTGGAATTGGCATTTTTAAGATTTCATTCTGTTTGCTTATAACATGTTTATGTTGTAGGGGTTGCTCACTGAAGAAAAGGTTTGGACACAGATCGATGCTGTGAAAGCAATAATTGGTTACAGAGAACGTCGATCTGCTTCCATTTATGAAGAGGTGAAGTCTTTGTATTTATTCACGGGAGTTGAACCCCTCTCATCATTTGATGGGTCATCAGATGTTTCGGAGGTTTATGGAAATCTCCGACTTCTCATGTCAGTGATAGGAATAAAATGATAAGCTTAGCATTTTTCTGCTAATGGATGTACTTTAAATGCAAGGACAGTTTATTGCACCGATTAAATGTGTTTTTGTTGTAATGTAGGTTCTTTAGAATTTTACCGTTTTGTTGGACATATTTGCTTCAGACTTGGTGTTTAAAATTTGATGAGTTATGTTCTGAATTTGTTCACCTTCACTTCCCAAGTGCAAAAAGAGATCCCAAATGATCATCATGTGCCTTCAGTGGCCAGAAATATTTTTGGAAAAGGAGTTGTAAGAACTGTAGGACTGGTTTTTCCAACACAATGACTGAGAAACATTTCCTTTATCTATAGATGAAATTATTTTAATTTTGAGAACTCATAAACATACCGTGCCTTCATTATCTGTATTCGTCGAATGTCCATGTTCCCTTGTATCTCGTAGAATGGAGAAGCTATTATTTCAAGTTGTTGACTCCCTCCCTTCATCCTATTGCTATGCTGTTCTTCCAAAATAGGTTCTCGGTCCTTCAAAGTTTGCCTCCGTTAAGTTGCTACGTGCCTGCCTGCCATATTGCACGAGGTGTAATTAGAGAAAGGTGGTAACAACCTCGAGGTAGCAGAGCAAATCCAATGAACTCAAAAGAGTTTCCTGGGATATTCTTCCAAGCAATTCAACGAGGGGATTCTGCATACGGAAAAAGTGACAGGCCACGTTTTATTAAATTACTCTTAGAACCAATTCCCCTTGAATGCAACTAGAATTGTAGTAGTAAAAATACTTGAGAACTTGAGATGAGGACAACCAGGCCCACAATCAACACCTAGCTCCTTTTGCCATGCAAGCAGAAGCAGTGGTAGCATGTGCAAGCATTTGAATTTGTAATTTCGACAAGGATATTTGTTCGCAACACGCCTGACCATCATATCATATAGAAAATGGTCACTTATCTCCCAAAAATCGCATTCGTGGAACGAACATTTCGACGAAAGAGATAACAAGCACAGACAGCAAACCATGGAGCTTTACTCCTTCCAATAATTTGCATATCTAAACACTGTCCAGTTAGTTGCATATATCTACTATTGCAGAAATTAACAAATCCTAAAACTGCTTTCATAGCATCAAGGTACCCAAACACAGTTACTTGCATATATTTACTATTGCAGAAACTAACAAATTCTAAAACTATTTTCATAGCTCAAAGCCAAATGAATGAAAACATATCAATATTCCTTCGAAGCAACACTTGTCCACTGAATTTACCCTTCAGACTAATTATAGCAACATGCATAGAGTTCGCATTTCCAGCTTTTGGAGTTAGAATAACTGGAAATGAATTATACTTTTGCCTCATAAAACAAAGCTCTTAGGCAAGCAAGCTGCTGTTTGCCACGAGATCAGGAGTAACGGCAATGCACACATTGCCTTGTCATTTGTGTTGAAATTGGTCACATCATTATGTTCACTAAATCCTTGAGCTTTTAATGAGATATTAACAGAAAGCTTGAATGAGTACCAGGCGCCAATAACTTGTGCATCCAATGTCAATGAAGAACTATCATCTCCTGTATGGTTTCAGGTGATACTCTTCAAATTCCAAACCAAAGGTTATTGATTCCTCCTCAAGTTTCTTTTTCAACCTTCTCCAAGTCCTCAACATATCAGCTTGTATCAATCCTCGATACAGTGTCTCAAAAGTAACCTTCTGCGGAAGAATTCCCTTCTCTATCATCTCCATGAAAAACTCACAAGCGTCTCTCCATTTTCTTTTCTCGCACAATCCATGAATCAACAATGTATAACCATCCAAATCTGGTCCAGTTCCACTAGCTTTCATATCATCCCAAATCTCCCTTGCAAGCCCCATTTTACCCAACTTCAAAAACATTCCTAGCAGTATATGATATGTATGTATACTTGGTGAACACCACAAACCGCCTTCCTTCATTTTCTTGTACAACTTCATTGCACTTTCTACATCACTTCTCCCCTTATATTCCTTAAAAAAGCAATTAAAAGTCATAGCCGTGGGACTAACACCATTAAGCACCATCTCATTTAACAAATCCTCGGCATCTTTAATCCTCCCACATGAACAAAGACACTTCACGACTGATGTATATGTGGCCACACTTGGGCAAATACCCTTTTCTTTCATCATATTCAACTTGTCTAATGACAACTGGGGCTTATGTGCCCGGCTATAAACATGAAGTAAAATCGAAAAACTTGTGACATCAGGCTCTACTCCTTTCTCATACATTTGATCAAACATCTTCTCCGCGTCCCTAATGACCTTCTCAAACCTCCCCTCTGGATGCAAACTAGCATGCCGGCAAATCCCATTCAACAACACATTATAGGTAACCACATTTGGCTCGATCCCCCTCTCCAACATCTCCCTCCAAAACCTTTGAGCCATTTCGATTTTCCCTATTTTACACCAACCATATATCAGAATTGTATAAACCTTAAAGTCAGCCTCAACTCTATATTTCTCCTTATTAAACACCTCAGTAGCCACCTTCACATATCCATACTTACAAAGAGTATCTAAAAGGTAACAAAAACAATACGAAAACCGTGAGTCAAATACATCATTCAAAAAAATACCCATATCATGAAAAGTACGAACTGCTGTTCTAGTCAATCCCGCAGAAACTAATCTACGAATTAAAATGAAAAAAGTTGTGAAATTGGGTTTCGACTGAGTCCCAAATTCCTGACTACTATCCATCTGTAAAATAAGTTGCCATGCCGCATCAAACTGGCGAACCCTGCACAGTATATCAATCAGTACATTGTAACAACAAGTATCAAGCAGTGACAAGGAAGAAGAACAAGAATGGTGGTAGGATTGTGAATATTTGAAAAAGGCAAGCGCAATTTTGGAATGGTGTTTTAACCGGAGGAGGGTCTGCTGAATCAAGGAAGGGGTGAGGGATATTCCATTGAGTTGAAGGGACGACTCCATGTGGTGAAAAGGGTTGTGGTGGTGGATTACGATTTGGGAGAGTGAGTCTGCGGCCGGTGAGAGTTCGATTGGTGGGAGTGTGGGCTTTGTAACAGTGATTGGGAATTGGGTTTCTTGATCTTGAGTTTCCATCTGTTCGTAGTCCGAGAATGTGGAGAAGAGTTCCAGTCGGAGAGAAGTCACCAGAGGGGTTTTTGGTATCGGAAAACGGGAACGGAGGATGTTACATAGTGACGCCATCTGCAGCGGGAAGTAGAGAACTCCGTGTGGTCTGCGTTGGGTGCTTATACATATAAGTGTCTCGAGAAATGGACACCAAAAAAGTTCAACATGGCTATGTTTGGACGATTTTGATCTATTTTTAAATTAAATGGTTTAAAACAGTTTAGACGACTTTTATGAGTTCGATACAATTTTGTTTTTTCTGTTGATAATTTCAGTATATTTAGTAGAATATGTTTTTTTAGAAAAAAATGTTATTTGCACGTAGTATTTTACATAATGGGTGTCATAATTGACAAATGACGGCCCCTGTCAATTATGGCACCGATCATGTACGTCTAGCATAACCCATGTTTTTATGGGAACTGTTTTTACAATTTAGTACAACCTACCTTTACATGAACTTTTTGTATGCCGTTAGTCGTTTTAATGTATTTGGCCAACTTGCTCCGTGCTCGGTTCACATTTTCGCTTCCGCAAAATGTGGTTGTATGTTTGGATGTGGAAAAGTGATTGGTTAAAGAATAAGAAAATAACTCTCTTATCAACTTAGAAACTATAAACTAAAAATAAACGAGACATTGACAATCGCACAATTATACAAGCAAAAACGCAAAGTATGAGAATATTATAAAGATGTCAACGTATATATATTCAACATAAAATAAATAAAAATCATGGTCTAAAGATCTTCTATATAGGTTTTGTGAATTACCAAAACCTATTCCGAAGCTCTTGGACTTGGATTTTGCAAAACTTCAAGACTTTTGTGTGTCAAGTCCTCTAATTAACAAAACTTTAAAAGTTTGCCTAATGTGCAATTAATACGTAAATACGAAAATAAACCTAAACAAGAACGATCTCTTTCATTAGCGTTTTCGTGTGTCGTTTTGTGTCATGTCGCGTTTTTGTATACTGTTCAAAAGGATTGCCTCACTGAACATCCCACTGCTTGTGCCCAATGCCTCAACTTTGTCTTCACATGTTGAGGATCATCACCTGCCCATTCATTGAACTATTAAAAATTAATGAAATGTGTGGTTGAAAATTAGTTTGAAAAAAATAAATGAATTTTAGAAAATGAAGACCAAATATGACTTTAATGTACCAATTACTTAAAACTTATTTCGTTTCTTAATTAACTTATATCTACCTACCTAATTTTGCCCGTTGTTCGACCTGCACTCCACACCCAACACAAAATTTATTTTGAAAAATTATTCCAAGAGAGAAAATAAAAATATTCTTGGTCCTTGAACAAAGTACTTTAAAAATTGATCACGAATTTTACTTCAATGTGCACTTTGCTGTGGACTAATAATCGATCAAAAGAAAGACCAACGGTCTAAAAACTTTCTTTGCTGGAGAGTGAGCTTACCTTGCTCATTTGAATGTACCATCTATTTGAGTTCTATCTTCTATTTCGTGACTTGGATTAGAAGTTCGACTGAGCTATAGTCTCCAAATTAGTTGAACACTGACTCATATTTCAATGAATCAATATGAATCTCGAGAGTGGATATTGAGTGCCACTTCCTTGTTTTGGAGGCTCTCCAACTAGAGAGGGGCTAGCTATCGCAACATTTTCTCTAGGTGCATGTGAAAAGAGTGATGAATTCAAAAAAAAAAAAAAATTTGTCACACGTAATAAGTGATTTGTATTTTAATGAATGTTAAATAATTTTTGCAAACTTATTTTGAAATTACAAAATAAGTTATAGATTTTTTTGCGACTTTTCTTGACGTTGTGTCCTACATTTTCAAAAATAACGTATTAACATGTCGTGCCTTATTGAGTTTCTAGTTTTCTTCCTATGAAGCTTGCCTCAAAAAATAAAAATAAAAAAATGGCAAGAAACATTAGGCTAAAGCATTTTTTTTCTAATGGAATTCTCCTTTAATTAATCAAACCTGGACTGCATATCTTCCACGAATCAGCAGAGTCGCTCCCAAACGACGTCGACCGGCCACCGAGAGCGGGCGCCGACTCGGTACTATTTGGACTCGGTACAGGGCTCATCGAAAACTGGCGGTTCACCGCAAAATAAAGGTCGAGGGCAGGCAATGTGTTGCACAGCTTTTGTCCTTGTTCTTCATTGAACCCAAATCCGAGCTCTATGCTTCCTTTTAGCTCGCTCAAATCCTCGTCTGTCAAATCGTCGGTGTCTTTTTTCTTCCGCTCTTGCATGAAAATCTGGCGGCGGCGCTTCTCCCATGCAATATCACGAGGTGTCTCTAACATGGAGAGCTGCTTTGAAAATATCTTCGCCTTAGGATTCCTCCAGAAGGGAGGAGCATTCTCTAACCGCCGTAGCTCCTCCATTTCCGACTCGGAAGAAGAGGACGACGACATTATTAACTTTTGATGATATGTATCTTTCATCTACTTTAATAAAAAAAAAAAAAATAGAGATGGCAGAGCGAATGGGTTCACGGCGTTTTTTGGCTGCCGTGGCGGATCAGGGTATGACCGCCCGGCAAGCCTTGGATGGTGGTGGAGGTGCTGTGGTTACAGGAGGATTTTCTACGCTCCAACCGGGAGGGATTTTTGTTGACGTTCTCGTGCAAGCAGGTGAGGGTAGGGAGGGCTTTAATGAGAGGATTGCAGGGGGAATATGGCCATGGAATGCGGGGGTCCTCTCTCTCCATAGTCAACCGTTAATTTTTAAGCTGTCCTGCAGCAAAATTACAACGTTAAATTTGGCAACTGATGACTCGTTAGTTGTTTGTCGAATTTCTGCGCATATTTTTTTAAATAAAAAGCATATATATTTAACTTCTTATTATCGAGGATTAAAATTAGATTTTTGACAAATTTTGATAGAAGATAATGAAATGTGTGATTGAAAAGTTGTGCGAGTCATAAAATATGTGGTTCAAATTAAATGTTGACTTTAACTAAAATTAAAATTTAGAATTTAATTTTTATGAAATAGGGGCTTAGAAAGTCTCATGAAATTACTCTATAAAGTAAGAAAAGAACAAACCATATTGATGCAAATTTAATAAGTGAGGAATACATTTTGGTCCTTTAAAATATGTTTATAAAAATTATGTTTGACTAACTTAAATTATAATTTAAACTTTGCTAGACGGAATGAAATCAAGGTAAACGTCTCTTGTAATGGAGACCTAGTGGTGGCAAACAGGCTGAGCGGCCGAGTGAGCGAGCACGAGCCGAGCTCGTGGGCTCGTCTTTGTGAAAGGTTATTTTTTTTCAAAAAAAAAGGTATATCTTAAAAAAAAAAAAATATTTAACGAGCTCGCGAGTCGATTCACAAGCAACGAGTAGCCGAGCCGAGCTCAACCCGTGAGTAACGAGCCGTGCAGAAGCTCGGTTCGTTATAAACGAGCCATGAGCTCAGCTCGTGCTTGTGGGCATAGATGTCTTGGCCCATTGCCCACCTATATGGAGACCTCAAGGCCATGAGGTTTATTGTTGCAACCTTAATGAAGCGAGCAAAGAGTATTGATCGTCAAATGTCGTTGTTTTTGCTGCGAGTTAGTAAAAAGACCTGTTGCACCATATCAATTAAAATTTTGGATCGTGATGATCCATGAGGTGCCTTATACAGTTAACACTTGAATATATAAATGGTTTTTTTTAAGAGAATAATATTACACAACATGATTCAAGAAGTTTAAAAGTGTTCATTGTTCTTTTAGGGTTCTTATTTCTTATCGATTAACCTAGGAACACTTATTAAATTCTTGAGCTATTTGCCGATGAATTCCGTAAAGAATCTTAAGTGCGAGATTGGGCTTATATTTATTTTAAGATGAAGTTAATTTGATGTGCAAGATTGGGCAAATATTTATTTTAAGATGACATTAATTTGATGTGTTCTACACTTTTCGATGTTTCTTCATTATTTCGGTTGAATTTTATTCTTCGTCTATTTGATCATGAATATCTAAATCTCCTACTCTCTCAAAAATTTCCAACTACAATTTTTCTATCTATATATATTTTTATTATTTTAATTTTTTTTTTTTTTGAGAAAATTAAACTAAACAATCCTCGCACTAAAGATCTTTAATCTTTATTTATCGTCGTAATTATATTCTCAATTATTTTGTTATATCCTTATCCTCTGTCTTCGTTAATTTTCACATTTGGTTCTTGAAATTGGTTTATTCTTTTATAATCTATATATAGTTGGGAATTGGGTATTTTTTGATTGTTTAAATTTAAGGGGTAAATATTTTTTTTTTTACGCACTTATAATGGACATATTGGAAGAAAATCATAATCGGGAAATAAATGTACTAAATAATGGAAGGTTGAAGATAATAATACGATGAAAAATGTTGAAGATTGTGCAACATTAAAAATTTCGAGTATAAAAACTACACCCAACTAATTAAAATTAGGAAAAAATAAATAAGAACAAAAAGGAAACATGAAAAAAGAAGTGTAAACTAGTATAAACACACAGATTGGAAATATATATTTAGATATGAGTTATAGGAGTGAATCTGTTTTGAAAACAAAATCTAAGGGAGGTTTTCGTAATTCTTTAAAATGAAAGGTTGTCTTTGTATTATTCAAAATTCTCAAGGGAGGTTTCATAGTTAGCTCTTTTTGTTTTTGTTTTAAAAAAGCCTTTTTACAAGTTGCATGATAGGAAATAGGTATCTCAACTCTTTGATTTTGTTGTTTCAAATATTATGTTTTTATGTCAAATGCACAATTCTTTATAAAACTAGTCTAAGACTCGCCCTGTTTGTTTCGGATTAAAATTAAATTTATTCAAGTCAAAGTTAAATAATCAATATTAACTGCATCTTTCATTGATCACATAACTTTTCAATCACACATTTCAAAAACTTATATCAAATTCTACTAAAAATCTAATTTTAGGCCCCACCAAACACCCTCTTAAGTTTCTTCTTCTGTATAGGTGACTACAACCATTAGTTTTGGTTCTCCCAACAAGGCGAANGCCCTTGACTGGTCCCATTTTTTAAAATTCTTTTTTTTTTTTTCCAAATTTATTTTCATTCGCACATTTCATGAAACCTAAAACTTTAATCAACTTTTCAACACATATTTCATCAACTTTTATCAAAATCTACTAAATTTTGTTTTATCCAAACCGGGTCATAATCTTGCTGGACAGTTGTATACGGTATAGTATGGAAAAAGTGGGAGGGAGTGGAAGAGAAAGCAAGAAGGCTGAAACTTAGGAGTGACAGAAGGCTCAGATGCAAAGGTTGATAATATTCGCTATGACAAAATCATGTTTGGCTGCACTTATAAGCAGTTTTTTAGTTGTTTCTATGGACTATGTCTCTACATGTCGCTGAAAGAATCAGCATAAAAAAAACAGCTTTTAAACATAACCAACCATCTTAAAATCAACCGAGCCCAAGATTCAAGAAGTTCATAGTTCAATTTTCAGTCCCAAATAGAAAGCAGCAACTGGAATATCCCTTGAAAAAAGACTTCTCATTACAAGTTACTACTACTTGAAATTCAGTTATACACAAGATTACAAATCAAGCATGAATAATACATGAAACATAGTAAATTAAGAAAATATACAAACCAGAATAAGATATCACTTTTGCCAAGTAACTATGGGTAAGAGAGTAACCCTTTTACCTGGCCAGAACATTTTGGTCTCGATAAAGAAGTTTATGAAACTTTACCTTGCTAACTAGCAAACTTAAACGATGGAAGACTAAATTCTTCATGACTCAACAGCAAGATCTGCAGTTTTCTGTTCTGTTACCACACAAGACTTTTCTGTTGGTTTTTTAGACTGGCGGGGACGATTGGTAACTTCTCTAGTTCCAATAACACTGCGTATACCGCTGCAAGTTTTGGTAGTGATAGGAGTGTTATTGCCTTCTTTGAAAACACCTATGCTGTGACGCGGAACTCGAGCACAATTTCCCTTTTCCTCTGGTGTTGATTTGACTACATCACCACAGCTCTTTCTCCGTGATAGATTTGGAGACTTTGCACGAGTCACTGGCAGCTGCCATTCAACCAAAACGAAGTAAATTTATTGTTTACTGCAAAGATTTGAAGACAAGATAGTATTGTAATAGCAGCAGCATTACTTCACCACAAGCCTTTCTCTGGGTTAGATTTGATGGTTTTGCACAGTAACTGGTGGCTGGCATTCATGATTCAACCGAATTGGTGTAAAAATGATGAAATTTCAAAAGTTGAGAGGAGCAGAGTAGTCAAAGGAGTATTAGTAGTAGGACCATGACAGAGGAGTGTGATTCATTCCAATTTCTTTCATTAGTGTTTTAACATTCCAAGGTGCAGAATAGAGTCACAGTCAAATTAATCCTGGGAACGATGCAGACACATGTCAATGGAAAGAATCCCAATTATTTTACAAATCTCATTTTGGACTGTACTACAGAAATTTATCGGAGTTTTTATCCCAAAATGTTGTGCTGGCTAGTCTACTCGGGAATGGTAAAACTTTTACTCTTTCTTTTTTAATAGACATGCATGAAATGGTTCTTTCATTTGTTTTTATTTAGTTTGATCTTGAAAATAGTAGAAAGCATGCTTTGGAATTTGCCTATTGAACTGTATCCCTTTCTTGGGTTCTCGTGTTAGATTTCTTTGGATGGGGATATCTATATGCATCGGGTATTTCTAATTAGCTGGATAGCTATTTTATATCGTCTTCACTTTTATACTCATCAATCTTATCCAACGCAGAGCAGCATTAGTAGTAGTACACATGAACAACTAAAGATATCAAAATCTAAAGAGAACCGGTTTAACAATGAAAAGCATTTCAATGTTATCAAGCTCAAGAGTACATCTCTTAGTGGGAGATGCAGTTTGCTGGAGCTTCAACTAGTATTTATGCTGGAGACAAGATATCGCAAAATTAGGTGTTTACTTGAAGCACAAACTGGATGCCAATTTCGAGAAACCCAAACAGGAAAGACCAAAGCTGTACCTTTTTAAATTCAACCTTCACAGGAGGAGGCCCTTCACGGTAAAAATTTGGAACTGGATTTGCTTTATACGTCATGCTCTTTCTGAGCTGCTTTATAGCAGCAGCTTCTTCTTCCTATGAATAGGATTAATAAGACAAAGATATGTGTAAATAAATTCATAATTTTTAAATAAGACAGCGATCGAGTAGTGAGATAGATCTTGACAGCATTAGTAGAGGACGAACTGAAATTATATACCATATGAGAAAGGTGTACCTTGGTTCTAGCTGCATATTCAAGTTTCTCTTGCTCCAAAGCTCTGTGTTTTTCCTCCAACTTCGTGTAAAACTAATAATGGAAGATGGAGCCAAGAATTAAAAAAAAAATTCCTAAAAGAGAGAGAGAGAGAGAGAGAGAGAACAATCAGGAATATTTAATTAATTCAGCATTTTAATCTAAAAACTACCTCCTTGCGTCTCTCTGCACGATCCATGCATCTAAATGATGGAGCCACTGGAACAGTAACTCTGGATTTAACTGACCGTACAGATGCTGCAGTAACACAAGCGCTAAGGAGAATCCAATTTCAAGAACATGGAAAGCGCAAACTCATTCAAGAAATAATAAAGAAATGGAAAACTTGATAAGAACAAAAACAAGATTCTGAATTCAGCAGGATATGAGGAAGCCAAGGACCAATTATCATCTTCATACTGATATTTGTTTTCATTAGGTTGCAGCAGGTTCCTTGATTCTGAATGAGATTTTGTCTGCAACAAAAATAATGTTGCCAACATAAACACCAGATCAACAGGATTCCAATTAATTATATATCGCAGCATTATTTACATCTCAACACAACCTTATGCAGCACCAATCTCTCATTAGACAGTTAACACGCAAAATTTAAAACTTGAACACAATCTTAAGCGGTATGAATCTCTAATGGTCTTACTACCTGTGATTTTCCTACGGTCCTGGAATAACTTGCATCATTTGACTTAGGTGAACTTCTTTCACCAGAATCAATTGTTTTAGTCCCATTAGCTTTGTAACTTGCATCATTTGATTTTTGTGAACTTTTTTCTCCAGAATCATTGGTTTTAGTCGCATTAGCATGGCTTTCATCTGATGTTAGTTTCTCATCCTCAACACTTGATGTAAGCAGCAGCTCAGAGGAATCCTTGTTGATTGACTGACTGACAGCAGACCCAGGCTCTGGCTTAACCAAGGAATTTAATTTATCATCACTCGACTTCTGAACCTCAGCCTTCAGACTTCTCTGCTCAGGCTCATGGTTGGTGCTTTTGACTCCAAGCACATCTTGCTCCCTATTACTTTCATCAGCAGCTATGCTTTTTTCAGCATGATCCTCCAGCTCATAATCCTTTGTTTCAACTTCTTCCGATGCAATTTTGGGAGCAACATGTACTGTACCACGAAAGGTACCATTGTGTTTCATGTTGACAGTTTTAGCGTTCCTGTCAACCTGCAAGCCTGCAACATCTCTCCCCATCTGCCTGCAGCATTAAAAATGTACTTCAAATCAGAAAGTAGCACTCAGAGCTGTTTTTACCGCTACAAATAAGAGATCCAGCACCCGGGATGGGTTAATCGCATCAAATTGAAAAGGTTGGCTCATTTGATAGTTAAAAAGAACACATTAATTTGTCATGACATCCAAATCACGTAAATTTTTAAAGGTAAACAAACATATAACGAGCTTTAGCAGTGTCATCGTTCTCTCCCTTCCAATTCTTACATTTCTGCTGACCACAAATGTTTTCCTTATGAAACGCGCACACACCATGAGGTAAAATTCAATTTCAAGGGAGAAATCCCTTCTTTATAGGCAGGAACAAAAGGATAATACTGTAATGGGGTGCTAATTTAAAGCAGAATTAGTGCATTTCAACCTTAAATTCTATCAGAAGGAAAAATTATCAAAGAAGAAAAGATGTAATCCAAGTTCACAGAAAGCCAATAAAAACTGTCAGGTGAAAATGAAATTACTGTAATTTTCTTGAAAAGCATCAAAGAACGTAAACTCTATCTATCCTCGTACCATAATCAAAAATCAAAACAATCTGAAGCTGAAATCAAAATAAAAGCTAAGAAGCCCATTTCAATTTCTCAATCTTTTCTTACAAAATGCCCACATTAATCCTTCAGAACAGCTCAATTTCTACCTTACCATGCAAATTTTATAACAAAAACATCCAACAGGAAACACAAAACCCACAAATTAAATATATATATGTAGCATTTCAAAGTCCATCATTTGCCTCAGAAAAAGAACACAAGCCCATAAAGAAATATACATGCATATATAGATACATAATATGTATATTCACAGATAGAGAGAGAGAGAGAGAAAGAGAGAGAGCCCAAAGAAGAGGAAAGCTGAGCAACATGCAGATCGAACCCAACAAAACAAGACATTGCATGAAGTGAAAGATAAACAAAAAATGGGCAATTTTAACAAACTAATAATTGATTCTTACAAATCAATTTTCTTCTGTCTTCCCGATCGACCTGACAAGATCTCCAAATTCCACCAACACCCACAAAAAAAGTGAACCCAATTCTATTTTTACGACTACAATTGGATGTTTTATGTTTTTCTTGCAGCGACAACATCAATTTCTATTCATTTTTTTTCTTGTTTTTGCTTGTTTAACGTCGGGTTTCGTTTTTAGTCCTCTGGTTATTCTCGAATCTCGAAACCGTTTTTGTCGGACAATTTGTCCTCTCAATTATTTTTGAATTTTCCGTTTAGAATTTTTCTATTCAATTAAAAAAATAAAATTAAATCTCAACAACAACGACAACGACGACAACAACAACAGTTTTGCTTCTCTTGATGAATTACAGCATTTAATTGACATTATGGATACTTTAATCAATTCGCGGATAAAGCAAATGTTTCTCTACCAAATAATTGAATTTGAGTAGTTTAAGGATACCTTTACAAAAATAAATCACTCGTGTTTAGGGGTGGACAAAATTTGATCGAACCTACCAAAACTGAACTAACCCAACAGGGTTGGGTCGGTTTATGAGTTAACTCATGAAAATCGAATAAACCCGCTCAACCCAACTTAACTATATTTATGAGATTTACAAGTGTTATGATATTGTTTGAACGAAATTGAGTCACTCTGTTTCTTCACACAACCTCCAAGAACTACAATATTCAGAAAAACCTAGATTAAAATGTCAGTTTTTGTTGGAAAATTTTGTGCAATAGTTGAAAAGTTTCAGAAAACCATACACAAATTATATACTACCAATTAATTAAGTTTTATATACGCAAACGCGATACATGAGAACAGAACTTATACTGTGTTGATATGAAAACTCTTAGAATAATATTATAAGATTTGGATAAAATGCATTTTACGAAAAATAGTATAGGCAAATACACATTCAACACAAAAATATATTAATTGCCAAAAACATTTATTGGCTTCATATAATTTGATATCAATCCATCCATGTAACATTTCCAAACATGAAGTGCCGAAATAATTCAGATTTTTTGGTCATTGCAATTATATAGACCTAATATTATATAAGTCATGAGTCAATTATAAATTCGTCAAATCTGACTTACCCACTTTAATCTTTGTTAAAATTGTCGCAAACCAATCAACTCAACCCAACCCAACCCAACACAACCTGACCGATACTTGATTGGGTTGAGTTGGGGTTAAATTATGATCAAACCGATCATATTGAATTGGGTTTGGGTTGGGGCAAAAAGGGATCCAACCAACCCATGCCAACCCCTACTCGTGTTCACTAGGATATTATATGGGGAGATTGCATCGTTGGTCCCCACTAAATTGACAAAATAGCAATTTGGTCCCCAACCTTTATAGAGGAGCAATTGATTCCCAAATTTCCATTAGAATTGCATAGTCACTCTCAAAAACCATTCTATTAATAATTGTGGTTCTATCTTACAAAGTCAACATTATTTAATTAGAGGGTTAGTACAAAATTTGCATGTAATTTATTTTACCTATGAGCGATATAAAATTTACCTCTTAACATTTATTGTAAGATTGTGGCTCTTTTTTAACCTTTAAACAAATCAAATCACTTATTTGAACTCCTAGAGTTTTGAAATTATGTCTACATTTGAGTTTCATTTTCTTCTCTTAAAATTCTATTTTTATAGTCAAATATCTATTTTAACTATAAATTTTGTAGAATTTATAAGTACGACACACTTATCTATCATTCATTTCTTGGAAAATAGAATTTTAACAAAATAAAATGAAACCAAAACGGGGTATATTGGCTGGTGCCCGATAGTCAAGTTCTGACTTTTGATTATAAAATAAATAGATAAAGAAAATAAAAATGCTTCCTTTTCTTTTAACAAACTCATTGGTTATCGCAGGTTATCACTTATGACCCATGTCTCTAACTGCAAGCTTGTGATCCAAGCAGTGAAAGCTACGATAGCAATCATGTTGAATTAGTATTTTATTTTTAAGTCTGTATAAAATAATTCATTTTTCTCTTTATTTGAAAAGACCAAAAAAAAAAAAGATTAATATTCTTACTAGAAAATCTTGAAGCAAAAATCGTATCAAGAATAATCAGCACTTTTGCCACTTAAAAAAGGGTGCGCGTACAAAACAAATCTAGAAAATTTACATAATATTTTACGCTTTATCAATTTTTCCTAAAACATAAAAGGAATCAAGCCGAATCGAGAACATGAGCTATTTAGTTCCATGTATATAATCTCATTAGTATTCGATTTAAGCCAATTCTTATCAAAGTCGAACTTAATCCAACAATACACATCCCTTACTTAGTGCATTGCAAGATTTATCTTTATAAACATGTACTGTATTATCAACAAATTGTCTCAAACGAACCTTAGTTTTCTCTTGACATACCAGGTATTGTACATGAGAGAGCCAATTCTTTCACATTCTAGAATATTTAGGTGTGGTTGCTCATGCAGACATTAGTGGTCTAAGATTAGCCATCACATGCACAAATAAGTTCTATTAATAATTTGAAAAGACAATAAAAGAAAAGTTAAAATAGTTGGTTAAAAGTAGAAATATGATATTGTTGGAGGGTCCATTAATGATGAGGACATATGCCACCAATAAGTTTGTCTAGAAAATTATAGTTTGGGGCCAAAAGAGAGAAAAAATCCTTCTATGCAGTAACCCATCGAATCCCAATGTACCACAACTTTGATTTTTGTACTTCTTGTAATTATCATTGTGTAAGCAGCTCTTCTGCTTAGTCATCTAAAAAACGTCAAATTGTTGCCCGAACCCTTTTAATTGAGGAAATGTTTGTGACGAAGACGATAGCGTCAAAAAATTTCTTCCCTATACGAGAAAATCTTGTTGACTCCTCGCTGCTAATCACTATCATAATGTCAGAGGAGATATGTACTTTTCTCAAGGCATGGGATGTTAGTTCTTATTCAATTACACAACTAACGTTGAAACCTCCCTATTCATCGAGTCTCAAGTTCCCCTACAATGCGAAGAGTGCCTTAGGGCTTAGCCTTCATCTCAAGGACGCGATTCACTCCACACAAGGCTTCCACATGGTTCGTAGCTACGTGTCGTTTTCGGCCTACACACGGCATTTACGTTGTGCGAATCTAAAACATCTTTCATGAGTTTGACTAGTAGATGGTCAGAACTACCCTTCCAATCTGGACTCGTACAATATTAGAATGCAACAAATGTACGATATGTTTGGGGTCGAGTAACTATGCAAGAGAAATATTATTTTACAACTTTCTGACAAGACAATCCATCACCTTTAAATTTATATTACTCCACATATATCAATTCCAACACTTAGGGCATGTTCTCTTTACTATTTTAAAGCCATTTCCTGTTTTCAATTTCTCAAAACAGTGAAAACGCGTTCTATTTCCTATTTTCAAAAATGCGTTTTTTAAAAGAAGTTAAAAATTTACAAAGAAAATCTAAAACGATAAATTTGTAGTTTTGGGTGTTTTCTGTTATAATCAAGTGAAAAATTTCAAAAAGCGTTTTGGGTGATTCCAAAATGTCAAAAAGAATACATTTTCAACAATCTCAAAATGGACAATCAAAATACAAAACACAAAATTGAAACACAAAGAGAATAAATCCTTAATTTTTATAGGATGAGTCGTTTCTAGTGTGAGGCAAACAATACATCTTTCTTATTAGTCAAAGTTGTGTGAGGCAAATAATACATCTTTCTTACTAGTTAAAGTTGTACTCCTTCTTACTAATCAAAGTTGAACGTGCACTGCACGTTATTATGAAATACTTTATAAATTCTGTAAAAGTATTTGATACCAATTTGTTGGAGGAATTTGATGAGTCTCAAACGAACTAAAATAAAATAAAATTTAAGATAGAAATTTAAAAGAAGAAAATTGTACTTTCAAAACTCAACTTCTATGATTCAATTTTTTTGTGATAATGAAATAATATAAATGAGTAACATTTTTACTACATTTGATACATAAGAATTAATTTGTAGTTTTGTGTGTTTTCAATTATAATCAAGTCAAAAATTTCAAAACACGTTTTGGGTGATTTCAAAATGTAAAAAAGAACACATTTTCAACAATCTCAAAATGGACAATCAAAATACAAAACACAAAACTGAAACACAAAGAGAATAAATCCTTAATTTTTATAGGATGAGTCGTTTCTAGTGTGAGGCAAACAATACATCTTTCTTATTAGTCAAAGTTGTGTGAGGCAAATAATACATCTTTCTTACTAGTCAAAGTTGTACTCCTTCTTACTAATCAAAGTTGAACGTGCACTGAACGTTATTATGAAATACTTTATAAATTCTATAAAATTATTTGATACCAATTTGTTGGAGGAATTTGATGAATCTCAAACGAATTAAAATAAAATAAAATTTAAGATAGAAATTTAAAAGAAGAAAATTGTACTTTCACAACTCAACTTCTATGATTCAATTTTTTTGTGATAATGAAATAATATAAATAAGTAACATTTTTATACTACATTTGATACATAAGAATTAATTGTTAATACATAAATTTAAACATCCATTAAATGGATAGAAATAAATTCATCTATAATAACTCCAGATTCATGTAAATTAAGATTCATCAAGTCAAAATTCATTGAATCTAGATCAATGTGAATATTAATTAATTGAGAATTACTCGCACGAAATTCATACATGACAATGATTTTGTATTATTTATTATATATTGAAAAGCGAAAGGCAAGATATTGAAATAATTGAATTGTAGAAAGGGTTAAAATTGTCCAAAAAATTATTCTCATTTGATATGATGTTTAATATATTATAGATACATAATAACTTGATCACTAGTTGGACTCCTTCAACTTGTCTAAATTAATCGTTCAAAAGAATCCACCAACATTTGATTAGTTCAAGAATTGTATTTTCATGTTTAACGCGTAGAACTCAAATATGAAAGTGAACTATGTATAAAAATAGTTATCGAATTGAAACAAATTATAATAATAACAACAATGCATGTTGCTTACTTGATCAACTCTCACTTGTAGTAACAAGCAATTGATTGAGACGCATTAGTTAGTTAAAAGGACTATATTTTCATGATTAATTACAACCACTTAATCATGCTTGCAAGTATCATTTCCTTTTCACAATAGCTGTCATTATTTATGCCAAGGACCTACTAGATATTACTAAAACATGCACGACGGAAATTAGACAAGTTTCATTACTCAAATATTCGATCACCGTTATGTTCAGATAGAATTTGTGATAGGAGGAATACTTTTTGGCAATTTTCATAAATTGAGACGATTCCAAGTTCGATATACTACGATCTCAGCATTCTATAACGATCCAAATGTCCAGCCTTTAACATAAATCCATAGGACAAGAACAAATTGGGATTCATCACCACGAGCAAATCACGATGGAAATCAACAACGACAGGCGATTACAATCCGATTTAGACAATTAGGTTTGGGTTTTGTCATTTCTCATGTGCTAGCATGAAATAAAGACAAGTGTGTAGAATCCTAGAGATGGACTATTTATTTACAGGTTACTGCAAACTTAATCTTCTTAGGAATATGTTAAAAGTCAATTAATCCAATTAAGTCGCTTCAACATACCATTGTTAAATTAGCCTAACAATTGGACCTAGTATATTAATTCTACAATCTCCCACTTGGACCATGTCCAATGTTAAGTCTAAATTTTCAACTCTCGTATTTTGTGTGTAAATACTATTGAAATCATCATTTGAGGGGATTAATTCTTGAGAGATTCTTTGCTTATTATCCGTAGCTGATGACCCAGACACTGTGGAAGGAGAAGAGAATATTTTTGTCATTATGAACTATGCATTTTGAGAATATTAAGGAAAACAAAGTCTGTCGGCACAAATCTACACCAGAAGCAGCATCTACAAATGTGCATGGCTACTGCTTTAATGTCGGGTTGCAAGTAGATAACGGTTTTTATGGTCATACAGGGAAAGGCATGCGCAGGCATATACCCTTTAGAGGTGTCCATATAGCCAAATTGCAGAGAAGATAAAAGAAAGAGAGACACATATGAACAAAGAAAGAAAGTGTACCTTCTGATATATAAACAAGAAACTTTTTAGGTTACATCTCTCTCCATCGACATGTTTAGCCATGCTTAAAATGTGCTTTTTTTTTCTTTTGCAGTGTTCGATACATTTTCTAAAACTCTTTGAGACCCGAATTTGGAGTATCCTACTTTCACGCAATTCACAAGGGGTCAACAAGCAATGGCTTTTTTGGACCTAAGAAAGTACTTAAGAATGTACTTTTTTAACTTTTAAACACGCTAAACATGCTCTTACCTTATGTTCGTAAGGTAGATTGTGTTACACAGAGAAAAAGAAGCAAATATCTCGTCTGTGTACTACTGCATATCAGCACACAAAATGATTGTCGTGGTTTTCGAGCAGGTATTTTGAGTTCCACAATCGGAACGAGAGACGAAGCTGAAAACCGTCAAGTTCAGAAAGCCAGAGTCAGTGCATAAATCTTTGTTTGTTTTTTTTTCCAAGAATCCCAGCTATGTTTTCATTATTAAATTCAAATTTCTTGATAGATTGAAATTGCGCTGGAGAAGACTGAAAAATTTGAGTCCCTGATGAGTTCAAGCCCTGCATTGCTACAGCCAACAGCCACCAAGCAGTAGAATCAAGAAGTGCCACAGCCAAGAGCAAAAGTTAATTTTTCTCATGTATATTATTTGCACTATAAAATCGTGGTGATAAACCGTATTTTAGGTAGCCTGGCACGGTGAGACCATGGCCTTTTCATTTTTTGAAAAAATGAAAAAGTGGGCCGTCGTCGAACTAGGTTCAACATAGTCCGTACCTCTCTAAACAGCCATGACATGAGCCGTCTTGGACCTGGGTGGTCCAAAACCCTGGACGACATCCCAATCGTGTGGTTATATAGTCTTCAATACTTAATATATGGTGATTTGCATGAATTTTGAATAATACAACTATTATTTGTTGGCTCATTTGTTCCTATAAGTCGTAATGTTGTACTAACTTCCACGGTTTAAAGTAGAAAATTAACATTTCTATTTAAAGCCGACAATGTTGGCTCATAGATATTGCATAGGATATGTTCTTGCCTTTTGGGGGCGGAATGATGTCTATTCACAAAATTCTCGTAGAATTCGAGGTTCATTGTATCTATTATCATTTTTTGTAATACAAGTTTATTGCAATTGAAGCGTTTGATGATTTCCAAAACATATATTTTCTATGAATAACTAATAAATCATTTACATCGAAACTTCTATTATCGTGATAATTAGCCATGCCACTTGATCGGATTTACTGCAATTGAGGCGATTGAAAAATTTCAAAAACATTTTTCGATGAACAATCTCCATATGTTGGTGTAACGAGCAAACCTTTTATAACAAATCTAATTCTGTCATCGTGTTAACCCATGACCTTTGATCTTTCCAGAAATTGCAGATTATAAGAACTCCTCAATACACATCCTTCTTTAAGTTCTTCTAATCAATTGTAAGGAAAAATTAGGTTTTAGAGTTATTTTTCTTACAATATTTATGTTTGAATATCGGCTTAAGTTCCATAAATGATTAAGCCAAACACATTAAAAAACTGACTCATTTTGAAATTTTGGTTCCAAATATTAAAATTAAGAACTGGACCAAACTGAACTTAAATCGAATTGAACTAACCAATCAATTAAATCGAATTCCAATTCAGTACATTTGCCCACCCCTAATTCAATCGATCAATTTGCAATATTAAAATTTTAAATTTTTTTATATAAAAAAGACTAATTTTAATTGCATTTTAAATATATTGATTGGTGGTATACTTTTCTAATTAAGGTGACTTGAAATTTTTATTTGAAAAAAAAAATATTTTTCTTGTATGGGGGTTGGGTAAGGGCATGGTGGAGATCCAACCTCCACCTCCTATGGTGGAACTTCCTATCGTTGCATTAGGTCCAACCGAATTTATTAAATCAAATGAATTTTTAAAAAAATTAAATGAAAGTAAATATTACAAAATACTTCCAGAATCCCTTAAAAATCTTTATAAATTATATAAATTTCACAAAAATCTATTATTTAAAAAATTTTATAAATTTTTTTAAAGATAATTAGCACATAACGTCTCTACCTTTTATTGTTATTATAGAAAATGTCCATACCTTTCATTTTTTTTTGAAATTATCACCCTTATTTTCACTTTTCATTGGGCAAAAATGTCTTTTTCACCTATTTTTTCAATTAAAAATTATGAAATAACGAAAGGAAAAGAAAAAACTAATTGTAATCACAATCCTTATTTTTTTTAAAAGCACAAATAAGTCACCAAAAATTATTAAAATGGTACTTAATACATAATGTTTCTATCTTTCACCGTTATTATGAAAAATGTCAATACCTTTCATTTTTTTATTTTCATCATTAATTACATATTTGATTATGCAAATCATCATTTCTATCTATTTACATCCAATTTCTCAATAAAGAACTGTGAAATAATGAATATACCCTCATATTTAAATAAAAATAATAATTTTTAATATCCAATTCTTTAATAATTTATTTGGGACTCGTTTGCATTTTTTAAATTTTTAAATAAAATTTAACTAGAACTTGTTTGCACTTTTTTTTAAAAAAAAGGGACTATGATTGCAATTAATTCTTTAGCTTTTTATTTAAATAGGGGGTATATTTGTCATTTCACATGTTTTGTTGAGAAATTGGATGAAAATGGATAAAAATGATAGTTTGCGCAATCAAATGTGCAATTAAGGGTGAAAATGCAAAAAAAAAAAGGAAATGTAGGGACGTTTTTCGCAATAACGGTGAAAGATAATGACATTATGTACTAATTATCCTTTTAATAATTTATTTACGACTTATTTGCGTTTTAAAAAAAAAAAAATTGGGACTGTAATTGCAATTAGTTTTTTTTCCTTTTATTATATTTAAAGATGGTGAAGTATTCGTCATTTCGTAATTTTTAATTGAGAAAATAAGTTAAAATGACATTTTGCGTAAAAAATGTAAAAATAACGGTGAAAATTTCAAAAAATGAAAGGTATGGACGTTTTCCACAATATTAATAAAAGGTGTGGACCTTATGTGCTAATTAACCATTTTTTAAAATTCTAATGAAATTCGTCCCCTTAAAATTAAATTAAAACTAATAGTTGTTTTAACTTAAAAATTTTATTTACTTTTAAGAGTAATTAGCATATAGCATTCTCACATTTCACTATTATTATGAAAAATGTTCTTACATTTTATTTTTTGATATTTTCATCATTATTTTTCACATTTCATTGCGCAGAAGGTCATTTACATCAATTTTTTCAATTAAAATTTGTGAAATGACTCTTTTTAAATAGAACAAAAAGGAAAAATGAAAAATTATTTGCAACCACAATCCCAATATTTTTGAAAAAAAAGCTTAAATAGGTTCAAAATAAATTATTAAAAAGGTAATAAGCAGATATATTTCATTATTATTGCGAAAAGTCCATACCTTTCTTCTTCTCTTTTTTTTTTTTTTATATTTGCACCATTAATTACACATTTAATTGTCAAACTATCATTTATATCTATTTTCATCAAAAATTTTAATAAAAAACTATAAAATAATGAATATACCTTCCTGTTTAAATAAAAAAATTTGGGACAATATTTGCAAGTAGTTTTTTCTTTTTCTTTTTGTTTTATTTAAAGTGAAGGTAATATTCGTCATTTTACAAATTTTATTTGAAAAAATAGATGAAAATGATTTTTTGTGCTGTGAAACATGAAAATAAGGTTGAAAAATAATAATAATAAAAAAGGCTGGATGTTTTCCACAGCTACAGTGAAAGTAAAAGGTTGGGACGTGCTAATTACCCGTATTTTTAACTAAACCAATCTGGAACAGGTCGATATGGCAGAATCGCACACAATTATTTGCAAGTAAATTGTGGACTTGAGCTTCAACCCCTCGGCCATGGCTGATCGGAGGGGTCAACGACAACGACCCATGATCACAAAAAACTATTCGTCTTCTTCTTCAACCAAATCCCATAAACCTTCAAACCCTAATTCTAATACTAGAATTTCTCTTGCCAATAAATCCGCCACCGTAACTTCGGGCAACAGAAATAATATTGATGAACACCAAGATATTCCAAATTTGGTTGGAACTTGCCCTTTTATGTGCCCTGGTCTCGCCACAAATCTTTTTTTTTTTTACTTCATTTTTCTTTGATTTCTGATGTTAAAATGGTGGTGTTTATTATGTATTTTGTGTTCTGTTATTCGTGAAGAGCAGTTGAGGAACGGGCACGACGTGAGAGGCTGCGAGATTTAGCTGTGTTTGAGAGGCTTCATGGAAATCCTGCTAAAACTTCATCTACTCTCGCAGTTAAAAAGGTATACTGTGAAAAATTATCGTATTGTAGTGTTCTCTGTTTTATATAGTTGTTCTATTCTGATAGATTATTTTAAAATAACGAGGGCTCTTATTGGAATGTTTTCAAAGTTGTTATTGAGATCAATTAGATTTTATCCAGTAGTTGTTAAGTGTTTGAGTTTGACCGTTAAATTTATAACTTGAGTAATAAATTGATTCTCCACTCATAAATTTGTATTTTTTCTTTTCTGCTGTTCTACTTAGACTTTCGTTTTTTCTGTGTTGCGGCATTATTTTCCCAACATCAAGAAACAGAACACTTTTGGACGAATTGACTGATATGGAAATGGAAATGTCTATTTCATGGTTTTTGCTTTCAAGACTGTTCCATAATTGTTTTTGAAAAATGGGGAAAACAAATTTACCTTTTGTTAATTTTAAGTTAGCCCTTAATGTCTGTAAGCAAGAAACCTATTTTAAGCTCTTCTTTTAAATTTTAAGTTGTAAATTTTAATATTTTCCTGTATAACTTGATTTTATACCAATTTTCTTCTTATCTCCTTTCAGTTTTGCAGAACTATAAGCACAAAGAATGTCCAAGCTTCTGATGTTCGGCCTGTCTCAGTCTTGGAAGATACTCTAAATTATGTTCTCAACTTGCTGAAGAGTGACTGTCGTTTTGAGGTGGTTCATGACTTCATCTTTGATAGGACAAGATCCATAAGGCAAGATCTTACCATGCAAAATGTTACCAATGATCAAGTGATACATATGTACGAAAGAATGGTATGCCATTGTCTGAATGTGCTTTAAAGTAATATCTCCTGTCTAATTAAGTTAGCAAAAAAATTGTCTACTCATGGGGCAGATTTTCATATGATGTCATAGATTGCAGTTCTTTGATGTATCTCTATGTCAATGATAGTCATATGTGCGTTTTAGCGGTAATTATGCATCTATATTGATCCTATACGCCATTATTTTATTGCATAGGCATCTAATGACGCACCGTTGGAGGTTTAGTTGTAGGTGCCAATGACAAATAATTTCAACTTTTTGCATCCATTAGTTTCTACCTTTTTTTTTTGTTGATTTCATGAAGCATATCTTTAACTTCTAATTATAATGTACGAGTTCTTTCTATCAATTCTTGGCAAGACTGATATTTATTTACATGGGGATTGTTTTGAATTTCCATGAAAATTAGGTTATAAGTATGTCCAGCATCCTGAGACTCGGGAATTTATACTTTTGCACTTATGGTTGTTTCTACTTTTTCAGAGAATTTAATGTACACAGAACAATGCATCCTACTAATCTTATTCAGAATTTCTATAAGAACCCAAATCCTAGTTTAGCAAATGACTAATAAAATCACACCAAGGCTGTACCTGATTCGCAATAAATATGAGATCAGCCAAAGGAATCCTATTTCGCTACTCGATCCTTATGTCTATTGAAAGATCTAATGAAATCAACCCTTTTGCAACCATATCAGGGAACGATAATTTTGATCCACCTTTCCCTCTTATAATTTGTTCTACTGGTTGTGCCGCTCTTTTGAATAAGTGTCATTTAATTTATGCAAGACGGGGACTAACCGTTCAAATCGTCCCTTTAAATATCCTCAATCACTGGAACTGAAATTTTGGGAGCTCTGTAAGGTTTGAAGGAATTTGTGGATATAGAAAATTGTTGGAGGAGGGGAATTTTAGTTGGAATTTTGGCTCGTATGTTTAGCTGTTCAAGTGACAGTTATTCTTTGAAATGTATTAGAAGTCACTGTCAGTCTTGTAGTGCATGGTAGTGACTCCTTTAACACTATGTAATAAATAGCTACTTATATAACTAGATAATTGGTAGGAAGTCTCCCAAGGAATCACAACCTTATTAATTGTTTGCTTGTTTGGTCCACTTTATGTAAATATCTGAGGCTTGTTTAGAAATGTGTATCAGTCTGTCATAAAACCCTGGCTCATTCTCTCTTCATTGTTTAAGTTAATAAATCGTTTCAGAGTTATTTCGTTTAGATTGTGGCTTTTAGTCATGCAAGAAGAAATTATGTGACCTGCACCTCCGCTCACATAGATTCTGTTCATAATCTGGAATGCGTTCTGCTTTTTTGTATCTATAATTTATTTGCATATGTGATAATGATAGTAAGAAAAAATATCATTTCAGCATTTATTCTTTTGTAAGCTGGCATGTTCCTTTAATATGACCATGCAATTTATTGGTTCCAATATTCCAACTTTCAAACTTTGATAAAAGCAGATTCTTTTGTTTTATATCATACAGGTCAAATTTCACATCCTATCACATCACAAGCTTCCTAAATGTGGTAGTCCAGATACTGCTTCTATTTGTCACCTCAACATGGAACAGCTTACCAAAGCACTTACATCGCTATTTAGTCTTTATGAAGCAAATCGAGCTCCAGATTCTATTTATAAGGATGAATCAGAATTCCATTCATATTATGTGCTTCTCCATCTCTGTTCCGACAACCAGGTAGTGGTTTATATCTTTATCTCCTGCTTCTGATATTGTTCTTTCTCAAGTTCATAGCCTAAGCTGGTTCGTTAATTTACTTGGCATTCTCTAACCTACAGAGCGAGTCACTGTCTTTGTGGTTCCGTCGTGTTCCTTTTGTAATCATGAAGTCAAAAGAGATGTGTTTTGCCCGGAGAATATTGAGGTTAAAGTCACTGAAAATTTTATAGCTTTATTCTATTTTTAAACCATCACTTGATATTCTCTCTCTGTTGTTTTTTGGTCTAATTTGACTACATTATTCTTTTCTCTTTTCAACTGTTAATTTCCCTTATGAGCAGATTTTTCCGTTTGGGAAATTACAAGCAATTAATCTACACTACGGAGGCAGAGGCGTCCTACTTGCAGTATTGCATTATTGAACCTTACATCAGTGAGGTAGTTTTTTTCTATATTCGTTTATTTTTCAGTGGCTTCACATTGATGTGGAATTTCATGACCCCTATAGAACCTTTTCCAATTGAGGCGAGAAAAGTATTCCACCCAAAGATGACCTTGCTTGTACAAATGTGTGCACAAATATAGGGTATGGATCTCAAAATTATTGAAATTCTCGCTCCCACCTGAAAGGTAAGAGTGAAAATGAATTGGGAAGAAAAAAAGGTAGTGAGGTAGAAAAAAAAAAGACAGGTCATCTTATTTAGATACTTTGTCCTACAAATATTAAGCTTGATAATGGGATGACTTGATAAGTTTATTTGCCATATCAGCAATATAATTGATCAATAATTGTCTCTTACTCTTTGTTATGTTTATTGTGTTGGTAATTCTAGCTGTTGGAACAACCAATACTATATTCTCTTCTATTTCTTTTCTGTTCTTTTTCTTAAGTAATGCTTTATTCATCTAGGGTTTGATGGCCATTATTTTGAGAAAATGGAGTTTTGAATAGTGATTTTTTTAGAGATTGTGTGGTTAAAAAGTAGGAAAAAGTTTTGAGTTCAAGTGAAAATTATTTTTTTGTGTAAATGTGTAGTTGAAAATGAGCATGAGAATTAAAGAATTTTGAAATAATGGTTGTCAAACAAGGGCTCATTTTCTTATTTTTATGCAGAAACTTTTCTTCGGTCAATGGTCATTGTACTTGATGAAAGATAGAGAAATAATGTTTTCAGTTCAACTCAACTTATTACTAGGTCATTTTCATTTGATGCATTTTGGTGGTTTATTACCAAATTTATGTGGCAATTTACTAGCAGAGTATGATGTGAACTTCTGAAATTTAATGAGCTTGTGGTTAAAAAAGATTTTATTGCATTGGAACTATCAATAGTTAGAGCACGGGTCTAGACTAAGTAGTACAAAAGGATTTATGTGGTTGTTTCAACTTTAGTGGGAACAACGCGTAGGTGGTTGTTGATCTGTTGATTGGATCAGCATACAATTTATTATGTTACTTGTAACAATAATATAATCCTAATTGTTTTCCTCTCTTCTTTATTGACTATCTAATAGATACGAGCACTAGCCTTGTCTAGTGTAAATTATGGAGGATACAAGCTTCAACCATATCCGCTGGCACGCCTGTCCAACCTCCTGATGATGCAAGTATGTCTTTGTCTCTCTTTTTCTCAAGATAAAGACCCACCTGCATTTGATGGCATTCTTTTTTGATTTTATTTACAGATAAATATAGCGTGTTTGACAATCGCAGGACTTACATATTATCTTGTGCTCTTCATATAGGAATCAGATTTGGAATCTCTCTGCGTTGATTGTGGGCTTCAAACGTCCAGTGATGGAATCGGAAGGGTGCTGTTGCCCACTAAGCTAACAAGTACGTGCATTCCCAAAAGGGGGTACGAGAAATACTGTGAACTGGTTTCAGAACGATTAGAGAGGTAAAAGTATTCAATTCCCTTGTAGAAAATAATAATAAACCTAGGGTTTTGAATAAGGTTAAACCAACTTGAAATAGGAATGTGCAAAGTTGACTTTGAGGTGCTTAGAGAACATCTGTTTTTACTGAATAGCCTAAAAGGATGTAATTCATATGCTCAGTTTGCTCTAAGCTGGTCAAACTATTTTTGGTTCTAGAAATTTGCAACATCAGAAACAGTAAGACAAAAATTTTCCTCTCCTGGCAGAACAACGCTATGCACACACAATTCTTAATGACTTGTGCATGTGCACTGTTGCTTCATTATCTATCTAGCTTTGTTTATGGGATGCTAAGTGAGTCTTATAGCACTTATGAAGTTGAGGGAGGTTTGGCCTTAACCGAACTTGTGTAGGAGAGGTAATATAATTGCAAGATATAATGCGTATGGAAAATGCATCAATACAGCTAACTGCTCTCATTCTGTATGGTTTATTGAACATTTAAAAAAAATTCCGCGTTGCATGACATGCTAGCATGCTGCTGTTCTTTAAATGTAGTAAGTTGAAAGTAAAGACTAAAAGAGGCCTAGATGGGAGTGGTGGTCACTATTTATTTTTCACTGTACATAGACATTTGGATTAAAAGATGAGTAGACTTAGCCCCTGTTTAGTGATCATTTTTTTGGAAAAACATTGTTTTGAATTGTGAATTTTTGGAGAATGTGTGGTTAAAAAATAGGGAAAAGTTTTGGATTTACGTGTGTAATATTTTATTGTGCGAATGTGTTGTTGAAAATGAGTACATAGAAAAAAAAGTTGTAAAAGAATGGGAGACAAACAAGGGCTTAAATGGAATGTAACTTATTGTTCCCTTCCCGTTGTCATCCAGTCCATTGATATAAGTTATATTTCTTTCTTCCTGCTATCAAGAAAGAGCTTTGGCAAGTATTTTTTAGTAGAAGTGCACATAGCCCTTGATTGAGATAACCAAGTCTCACAAGGTAATTGTATTTAGGCTAGAACTTCTTATCTATTTGTTCATGTCCAGATCGATATCGTGTACTCTTGTCCTGATTGAATATCTTTTTTTTTTTGTCCCCCACATGGGGAAGATTTTGTCGAGGTAGAGAGGATGTCCCCTTTCTACCCTTTTTTTCGTTGAAATTTTGTTTCATTTGGATAAGATGTCATCAAGCAACTCCTTGTTTGTGTTTCATTTCCTCTATTTGTAGTTTAACAATGGGCTTGGTTTAGCTGTTGTGGAATGCAAGTAGCAATTTACTGGATATTATGTTTTTATAAGCAGGTGATAATGTAGCATAAAAGTTTATTCCAGCTAATTGAATTAACTTTCGTGGTTACAGGTTAGCTGCTGAAGTATCGGAGCTGTGATATTTGCAAATTTCTCTCTCATTGAAGGACCTTAGAGGAAAATCAGTTATTTGCAAGAAATTTATCTACTTTGTGACTAACTGTAGAAAATTTCTACTTAGCCAGAGATAAGTTGAGCTCTTACGTCTATTTGTTGACAGCAGAATTATCCTTCAGCTGCAGCCTGTTGTAAGAGCGACGAAGAAGACGTTGGAAAACTTCAGCAGCTTATCTCTCAACCCTTCAGCCACTAACTCATAAATTTCTATCACTGATGCAGCAGGTAATTTATATCTCATATTTATAATACTCAGTGTGACAAGTGGATGGCAGGGATCCAGATTTCAAAAGGTTGGTCTCTCTTTCTTAACTCTGCAATAAGCAAAGCTGCATGAAGATTGATGCTATCACTGTAAAAATGCACCTTAGCATTTCGTATATTTTTATCTAGATTGTTTATTATGACAATGGCATCTCTACCAGGTGTTCTATTCTTCGCTAGGAATAGAATTAGTACTGATATTACTCCTCTGGTATTCTGTCTGTGTTGCAGTTATTATGACATTTCTTGTAGTAATAATGCCAAACATTGCTAGTGTAAGATTTCAGCAGAACGCATTTTGAAGCTAACATGTTATTTGTGAACCATCTTTCAAAGCTCTTTGTTCATAATTCCAATGTGGTAATCTCCTTTTTGCTGATTCTAGGTCTTCTAAATTAACTTCCATATTCGGTTCAATTCTCGTTCACCTGATAATGGGATTCCCTATGGTGCTATCTTCTGCATGTAACCCTAAGCTTAGCAGACTTGCTAGAAAAAAAATTTGCTTTAATAGTGGGATTGCAGGAGTAAGCAGTGAAAACTTCAATAGGTGCAGCTCGTACTCTGGGGTTCAGTCTCCAACCCGAAATGGAGATGGAGAGAGCAAGAAAAGGTAATCAAGAAAGAAAATGGGTGGGGGATGGCATGTATAATGTGTTTAGGATGGACCCTTTCAGTCTTTGATTTCAAAACTTAGTTCACGAATCTTATTGTGGACTGTGTTTCTAAATGAGGAGTTGGGGATGCGACTATGCGTGTTTAAATATTGGAAAGAAGCTATTATGGTTAGATGTGGAACCATATCGGAAATAGGGTTCACTTCCGTCTACCATTTAGCCATGAAGACCGCATCGAGGTTTAGATAGCTCATGTATATCGGCAGGACTCTAGGAAATGCTACATCATCACTTTAAGATGAATAATTTCTTGTGCTGCAGAAAATCTCAAAAAACCAGTGTACTCGTACTCAACTTGGAAAATGATGCTTAAGAAAGCATGATACATGGCAGTATTCGGCAAAGTGCAAAATTAGAAAACCCCTCTTTGCTCACTACAAGTTTTTGACATTTGGTTCATAAGTGGTTCATAGGTGAATACCCTTAAAGCACGACAATGATAATATAGAGAAGAAAAAGGGGTGTCAGCTAAACTGTTACCCGTGCATTATGAGAAAGAATGTATTATTGAAGCAAATAAAAGGATTCAACTTCTCACCAATTAATGTTTTCCTTGAACAGGACCTCGAAAGAAGAGAACAAAATCCCATACGATAAATAAAATGTTATGCTAGATGAGTACATCATTTGAAAAAGACATACTTCAAAAACCATCAAATCACCGTGCATGAATACTGAGGACAATGCAAGGGTATTCTACCAAATCTTCAGAATGTTTGCATCAATTCATATACCCCGATGTTGAGATAAAAGGCATATGATCAATCTGGAAAGCAGAAACCTTGGTGAACCTCCAAGTTTACATCAATTATAGAAACAATCATTAAGATGAACCTGCATCATATCATTTATGCAATGGACCGAATTTGTTTACTCAAGATGATCTTCAAGAAAAAATCTGAGATGCGCAGACTGAGTGACGATCAGAAATCAATTGTAAAGAGCATTATTCATGGAAGTTCAGATATTTGGGAGACAGCAGGCATATTATTCCAGGTAAGACCCCATTCGGAACTCAAACCAGAAGTTCCAGGGGTCGTGTCTTTTACTTCAGTGCCTAAATCATCTCCAAGAAGAGCTGTTATATCATCCATTACAGTGCCATGTTCCTTTAAACAGAAAGAACCAATTACAGCATCAATCCCGGAAAAATGCAATTGATTCAGATTTTCTCCTCTCTCTCCATCTAGGGTCCAACTTTGTTCAATCCCTACGGCAATAGACAAAATAAGAGAACAAATTCATGCCCTGCTCAGATAATCAGGAAGGAGCATGGGAAACTGTATAGTTAAATGAAGCGTGAAAATAGACAAAAATAAGGAAAATGTGGTGCATGTGACTTCAGGGAACTTTTGAAAATGTGAATAAAGGCACATCCTTGTCCAACAATGTGAACTTCTAAGTTTTGTCATAGCGATTCATCACATGCTAAAAGAAAATAAGCACAAGAATATTTCAATCACCAAAATGAATCGACATTCTACATGCAAATAGCCTATTCAAAGAAGATTAGACAAGAAAAATGTGTTCGTCAAAGATGGAATTCTACACTAAATTTCCTTTTCCTAAACCCTTCCAGTTGCCCATCTGCAGCGACCAAGCCTCATTTACCATCATTCTCAGTCCACTACAATCTGTCCCCAAATATTTTTGATTTTGTCACGCTACCGTCGGCTCCTCCCTTGTTCTCTCTTCTCCAGAAAAGAAAAATAAAAAAACAGAGATGGAGGAAAGTTCTTCTGTTCCCTCATAACCAGTTCACCATCAATCTTGGTCCTCAAAAGTCAAATAAAATATTTCGATAATTTATTCTGTTTTTGCCTGTTTTCATCTAACACCATTACCAACAGAAACTGAATCAATTTCCATTCACTTGCTACCAACATGCAGACAGATGTGCATCTAGTGGGCAGCCCTAGTTTATGCCATCTCAAGAAGGCATCAGAAGCCACAGATACATAGTATTTAACACAAATCTAATTATTAGAATCAAACGAAAGGCGAAAGATATTTCACGAGTCAACTAGAAAGGTTAACTAAGACTAAGAGGCTACAGGTAGTAACACTGCATAGAAAACACAACGCCATAACCTTACACGTAATTGCAATTTGGCCAAACATTTCCACACTTCTATTCTTATAATTGCCGAACTGTGGTATGAGAACTTTGGTAGGGACCAGGCAAGTTGGGATTATTAAAGCAATAAAATATTCAACATAGGGTTGACAAATCCAATGTTCAAATTCCCTCCCAGAAAGTAAATTAGCTTTTACAACTATACTTTCTTTTTCTTTTTGTTAAAGTCGATTATAAAGTAGACCAAGAAAAAAGACCCTCCAGTGGAAATTTAACTGGAAACAAGAAATTGTAGTTGCATTATGTAGAGTTTATTGATGAAAATGTCCAAACAAGGAAAGGGAAGAGCATAGGATTTACACAGTCCAATGACCACAACTTTCCGTTCACTACACAGAAGTTATCCAAGAGAGTATCATTAGCTTGGTAACTTCTGCAGAACTGAATTTGTTTGACCACAATTCAAACAATAAATGAGTCATTTACGGATATTATGAAGGTCCATGCCCCAGTTTACTCTCCCGTTCACTAAACGAGGATTAAGATTAAATGAACATGCATTCTCATTCTGCCAAGTGTAGATATACTTCTAAGTTCTAACCTCTCGGGAGCTCAAGATCAGTCGACGCGTATATTCTTCATTCTGGCTTTTTATGGTAAAATAATGACAAGATTCCTGACACTAGAGCTCATTCAGAAACTCCATGGATTAATATAAGAGAATAAATATTAGGATAGTCAATACTTCAATCACTTGTAACAGCTACAATATTTATATTTTCAGGAACATTGTAAGATTTTGCAACAATTGCACCATAGCAAATGTTGATAGAAAGGGAAACTGATTCTTACCAGGTATATTTTCTTCCAATGAACTTCCAGTGACATTCATAGGAGTGCACTCGCTTAAAATTGTACCTGTTGAATTACCCAGTGTGGACTTAGCGTCATGATAGCCTCTGAACTCAGTAGAGGATGTTTTCAAAGCAGAACTGTCAGTTACATTATTATGAGAAATCATAGATGAACTTTTACTCTTTTCAGAAGACTGATTCCTTGAATTGCCCAGTGAATTAGCCTCATAAACTAAAGCTTCCAGTAGTCCGCTGCTCCGAGGTGAAGGACAATCTGGTGGCAGTGGTACAGCTTGGGGGGACTGGATGAAAGAATCCACTAATTCGAGTACAGGGGGCAGAGTAGGTGATCTCCACTGACCTGAACTGGTTTCTTGATGTTGGAGTGAAGGGAGCTCTAACTTCACAGCATCTGCTGTGGGCTTAGAAGCGGAAAAAATTCCATTTAAAATAGAATGGCTGTGATTTACACGAAAAGATAATAGCTTCTTGGTGACTGGATCAGGGTCATATGGTAAACATGGATCAACTAGTTGAGACATTTTATTCTGATAACCATCATTTTGATCCCTATCAAGTGGGGGAATAACATCTGAAGTACTGTTGCTATACCATGATACACAGTCATCTGGTTCCCGAGTTCGTTTCTGGCATCTTGACATACGAGGAATAAAGCTATAAAACTGCGAATTTAAACCTTTCATCAACGAGCTACTGGCAGAACTATCTAGAAATTCTGGTACATATGGTAAAAGTCCCTGATTGGTGTTTAAACTATCAAACATCACATCAGTTGTCTGATAACCATTACTTTGCAAGAGATCATGACATCCTGTATCTCCACCAGGTACTCCAGATGCATTTAGATTTTGTTGATCCTCCTGCATTGCTTGTAAGCATAATTCAGGAGGATATAATGGTAAGCCAACACGTTGACGTCTTTTGATTCGGGTATTCCAGTAGTTCTTTATCTCATTGTCTGTACGTCCAGGCAGCTGGAGAGAACAAGATGCAAAGTGTTACAAAATTCAGATCGAACAATTTATGCTTACAGCTTTGCAAAAATTGCATCATGAATCTCAAGATACAATAAACGGTATTTATATGGTTAAATTCCACAATCAGGGTGTAACAAATGGAATTAGCAATTCTGTTTTCTGAATTTTTTTGTGCCACTAATTTATTGGAGTCTTTTGACTCTTTTCTTTCTTGTTAGGAGAATAAAAAAAAATCCAGTGGACAATAATGCCTGCGCAAGGAATTGACAAACTGAATTTCATGATGTGATACCGAGGATATTACTGTCAGGTAGATATAAAAACATCTTATAAGGCATAGTTTAAATATCATTCATATTGGTAATCTAGCGTCTCAAGTTTGCAAATAAGACAAACTTCTCCATTCCATTGCTTTCAAATCTTCTTTTACCATTTCTCAGATTATTCTTTCCTTTTATTGCTAAGCGTTTTTTTGTAGGGAGGAGAGGAGCTAGGGTAAAAGTTGAGGTGCCCAAGAGAGATGGATGATACTCCTTACAGAAATTCACAAGCAAGCAAGATCTACAATAAATTAAATATCCGAGAGATTATGTTGGTTTTCAGCCTACAAGTTTCTAAATTTTTTACTTTTCCATTTTAAATAATAAAATATTGAAATTTTATCATTGCAGTTTAGTTTCTATCTATAAATGCCCCTTAGCATCTTTTTCTAAAAATCATTCAATATCATTTCCACAGAACCAACTTTAAATCTAATCCACACAAATACTACAATAATTTATAATCCACTAAATTCTTTAGATTATCATCGGGATATGTATAAATTGTAATCTAACATTATTACGAGTAAAAGACTCACATTTGCAGCCATTCGAGCCCATTTGTTACCCATCTTGGCATGGAGTTCAATGATTAATCGCTCTTCCTCTGGAGTAAATGCACCTTTCTTCAAATTTGGCCTAAGATGGTTAGCCCATCGCAGGCGGCAGCTTTTACCACACCGGGAAAGCCCTGAGTGTTTCTGGACCGCATTCCAGTTACCTTCTCCGTGCTTCTTCACATAGTCCACCAAAATTGCATCTTCTGCGGAGGTCCATGGCCCTTTCTTCAGAACAACTCCATTTGAACTCCCTCCATAACTACCACCTTCATCAAACAAAGTTGAATCAGCAGACTGTTCTTTGCTGTCATTACTGATGCTGCAGCTCATTTTTATGACCAAGATCAAGCTGAATTCTCAAACTCCAACAACCCAATAGCTCCAAGTATCAAACGAATTGGGAATATCTTCAACGAAACTGCAGATGTTGAAATACCAAAGTAATTTACTGATCCACTAGAAAAATGACTGCATATTCACTATATAAAGACATCAAAACTGTAATGGTCAACATGTCAATCTCAGTTTGATGTGAATATGATATACTAAGAGACGTAGCATTAATAAAGGAAACAATTATGATAGATTGATAGAGAAATTCTTCGACTAAAAAGACATGCAGGATCACGAAAACAAAAGAAAAAGTAATCGAAATTTTGAATAAATGCTGCCATCATCATCATGATCATACCCCTAGTACCAAAAAAAAAATAATAATAATAATAAAATCAAAGAATCGCCCGAATAAATGTAAAAACGATGCGACGAATATAAATATTTAAAATTCACTGTACAACATTCTTATAACATTAACCCATTAAAATTCCGTACTTAAATTGAGCCCTTGTCTACAATTAACACTATAATTATAGTTCTGCAATTAGAAAGAGTTGCCAAATCTAGAAGGTTCTCAAAGAGAGATAGGAAATTAACAAAAAGGAAAATTAATGAAGAAATTGTAATTATTCTCCTTAATTATCTGTTTAGTTAGTCATTAAAAGCCTTCCATTTATATAAACAAGCCACATATCTCCTTCAATAAATGCTTTCCTTAAATTCCCATACAGGGAACCCAAATGAATATAGCGGAATTACCTGGATTAGGAAGAATTCAATAACCAGAAAAACAGCTAACAATCAAGATGCCCAAGAAATATAGAAATATGATGAGGAATTTGAAAGCAATAACCGAGGGGAATGATTCCAGTTGATTGGCCTTTCAAGCTATATATATACACACACACACACATAGATACATGCACGCGCAGAAAAATAAGACGTATACACCATTCTATATCTCTATCGTAGTGCGTGCATTTGTGTGTGAAAGCGGAGCGGGGGTGGGGTGGGGTGGGGGTATACACACCATATTTGTAATTCGATCGAAGCTCACGCAAGTCACTTGAGGATGATGATCACGGCAATAACGCCTTTTATTTCTGTTATTGTTATTTTATCTTTTTCTCTTTGTCAAAACCTTTTTCCCACTCTTTTTTGAGAGATTTAAATTAAATTAAATTAAAGATAATTGATTAAGAGTCGTACTTAAATTAGATAAAAGTTCGTATATCATAGTTTATCGAGTAAATTTGGGTTGAGCTCTTCAACCTATCGTTTGGGATAGTTATTGATTTCTAACGTTTAAAATTGAAGTTTTTTTTTTTATTAATCCTAACCTATTCATATTTGTGAAATTGGTCTCCAAGTAACAAATCGTTATTTTAGACGTTAAAATTGCACGTAGATTACAATTAATTTTGAGATGAATTTTAAGTAATTTACGTGTGAAAGTTGCACACGATTTTAATCTCTCTATTGATGGTTTCAAGGATACAATTTTCTTAAATTAAATAGGTTCAGGACCAAACGCTGCATGAAAGGTTAAGATTTAACCTTGTTTTTGGAGTAAATTTAGAATAAGAAAACCTTGTATGGTTGGACTCGTGAGCTAGATATTTGTGGAATTCTACAGATGATATTGCATGTGCAATGATAGAATTGAATTAGACGTTTCAAAAATAAATAAATAAATAAATAAAATAAAGTGTAAATTCTTGTAAAAAATTTAAATCGATTTTAGATTTACTCGAATAATCACCCAATTCTTTTCGTTATAGACTAGGTCCTCTATCTACCGATCCAATAGTTTTAACAATTTTCGGGTCGTTTCAATAATTTAACCGTGAAAAAGTTATTTTATTACGCTAAATTCATTAACTAATATTTATTTTCATTAAATTATTTTGGACATTTTTATAAAACCCTAATATTCATAAAATATTATCTTCAATTAAAGCTAAAACAACAATGGAAGGGATACATGTAGATATAGCAATATATGGAGAATAATTTGAAAAAGTAATATTACATTTTATTGTGTGTCTGATGAATTTAGTAATGTATCTTTTGAATTCAAGTAGTATTAGTAAGAAATTTCATTCCAAATTATTTGAGTTTTTCTGTTGAAATTTTCTTTTTTTTTTTAATTGAAAATATTGGCTATTATTTTTCCTGTTACAATTATCAAAACAAGCATTTGAGTTTTTCTTTTTTTTTTTCTGAAATTGTCTTTTGTTTCTTGATTTTCATGAATTTAAAACAATGGTGACCAATCTGCGGAGAGTATCAAAACGAGTAAAGAAACTTGATTGTGCACATTGATAGCAATGATTGAAATTATGAAAGGATTATGAAGGAATTATGAGGGATACATACATAAAAAAAATGTGAATTTATAGATATATAAAAATGATGGGAATATATAGTATTCAAATGAGTAAATTTAAATGATGTTTGGTGGAGATTAAAATTAGATTTTTAGTAGATTTTGATAGACGTTTTTGAAATATATAGTTGAAAAGTAGTGGGACCCATAAAAAAATATGATTAATATTGATTGTTTAACAATCAAATTTTAATCCGGACCAAACATGGGCTTAATAGAGACAATATTGAAATGTGACGTTGATGAAAATATTGGTTTTTTTATAATTTAAAATTTCAATAAGGATAATTATAGAGTATAATAGATATATAACAATGATAAATATAAATAGCGATTCTCTATAACAAATGATGGATGAAATAGCGCCTCCCTTTTCTTTTTCTTCTTCTTTTTGCAACATGTTCATTACCTCACCCATATGTGGATAAGATAGTTGTACCTCATCGATAAGCTTAATCAAATAAATATATATGCCTTTTGGCTTTTGTGAATGTCCATGTGCTCTACTTCTACTGCTGATATCTAAAATTTTATTACTATTAGCAACATAGGAATGAAGAATCTATTTTTTATTTTTTTTTTATGAGTCACTTATCTGGTTTTTTTCATCTCTTCTGATACTTGTACACAAAGATTTTACGCTTTGGTGTACACTCACCTCACAATAGGCGGTCCACTTTTTTTTTTTTTTGAGGTAGACAAATTCTTCTATTAATTTGGACAGTTAGACTCTTCTTTCTTTGCACACACTCGCCTTTCGATAACATATTGTGTAGTGAAAGAAGAAAGATTCATCGGGCACTTTCGTAAATAAATTTTTTATAAAAACATATCTATGAAAAGATTTAATGCATATTTCTTCATAATTAAATTCGTTCGGTCTGTCGTCTACAAAAATATCTAATGCATATTTCTAGCCAATCATTTTCATTATCTTAGAGTAGGGAAACAATCTTTCTAAAACTACCCAAAGAAGCTAAGGTGGGCATTGATATATATTGTGAAGTTGAGTCCCAAGATAGAGAAATTCTTATTAATTTGAGTAACCGATAATTCTTGAACACTAGTTAGACCTTGAACACTAGTGACTAAAACAATTGATGTAGATAGTAGATCATAATAGAACTATCGATTAGGGATTATCAATAAAATAACCATTGAGGGATTATCAATAAAATAACCATTGAGGGATTATCAATAAGTCATTACTCATAAGTAAGTAAATAAAATTAGAATAATCCAAATGATAATGTCTAGATCTATCAAACAAAACACTTTTGAGCTATGAAGCCATGAGCAAGTGGACTCAACATTGGACTTTGGTGTTTGTTTAGACTCCTAAGAATGGGTGTTAGATTTGCAATTTATTAAGCCATTTCATGGCATGAAATAATAACCTCTAGACTTTCCAAAACATTTTAACTCGATTTAAATTAATATTTCGCTCTCCTTAATATTTCCCAGAGTTTAACACTAATACCTATAGTCGAAAATATAATATAATTTTCTTACAAAATTTTCTCGGAAATTCCTTTAAAACGATTGTTGCGAGGTATGAACAAAAGGAACACACAATAAAACAAATTATAATAAACATCTCGCGTACTTATTTCTTTTACCGATGTTTAGAATTACTAACAAACCATTTGAGTTTCTGGTTTAAAAGGCTTATTAACACCTTGTTTCACAAAGCTTTACTATAATTTTATTGACTTCCCAACCGATCAAACTTCAATTTTAACCACATAATTCATATGACTCACAACTTATCAATTTTTTAACCACAAGTTCAACAACTTTTATCAAAATATTTTAAAACTTCATAATAATACTATCTAATAGTGTTACTTGATATATTCAATTAAATGAATTGTGTCTTTCATTTAATATCATACAGTTTTATCTAAATTGATGTTTGACATCAGTGATACTCAATAACATTACTTAAAACTTTAATAAAAAATTTTTGTCAAAAAGGCCTAATAAAGCATGAAATTCTACCTTTTAATCACGTAAAAAGATTTAAAATTTCTTGTTTGTATGTAGGATGAGGGCTAGAAAGAATATTTATCAGTCCTTAAAGGAAGGAAAAGTCATATATATAGGCATGGTCACGACGGGACTAGTTATTGTTATATTTCATTGATGTCACTATTAATATCAATATTCTATTTTTATTATCCATGTTTGAAAAAGATAATACAAATAAAAAATTTATTGTATGAATAATCTCTCGTTTTATATGAAAAGAAAAATTATTCATTCTTTCAAAAGAGATAAAGAGATGCTAATAGACTTGGTGAACATTGGAGATGGCTAGATTTTCGCCAAAGAAAATGAGTTTTGGATCGAGATGGTCGAGTGTGATATACTACGGATTATGCGATCGTTCAAATTTTTTTGTGCTCCAAGTGCAACTATTTTATCCGATATTAAATTTTTGCTTATTGATATAAATTGCGACACTCGCAGCTTTATTTCTTGCAAGACTAGTAAAGTAGACGATTGATTGTATTCCTCACTTTATTTTGTCCGTAGCTCCTAGCGGTTTGAGTTAATGAAATTTCTACTTTTGCCTTAAAAAATTTATCTGAATTGCAAATTCACTAAAATTGTGAGTCCTTATAAGGCAAAAAAAAAAAAAAACCCTCTGTGAATTGCAAATTTGTTAAAATTTTGAGTTCTTATCGTTATTAAGCCTATGTTATTCTATTATGAATATTAGAACTTAAGTAAATGGTGTAAATACAATTATTCCTTATTTTAAAAAATAAAAAATAAAATTCAAGACACGACTTTGTCGAAATCCTTGCGACGTAAAATCACGTTTTGCACGTTCGATGCATATAATAGAATAAGATATAAGTATTTCATATTATTTTATTTCTTAATCATAATCGATTGTATAAGAAATAATAATGAATCATTGCTTTCAAAGTTTATATACTTTGAATTAAAAGGAAAATTAATATTCAGTTTCTTTTCTCCTTTAGGAAAAAGAATTTTTTTTTTTTTTGTCTTTTTTATCATTATCTTGACCACTAGCACCATCCTCCATCATCATCATTATCCAATTGTGTTGAAGATTTATATGCATAACAACACAAATAGTGAATTGAATATTCAGATATAATTAATAAAAGAATATACAAAAAGTTTGAAAGTAACTATATTCATCCAGAGTCACGATTATCATTGATTTGTATGGCGATATGATCCAACAAAAAAAAAATGAAATATGCATTTCAATCTCATTAAACAATGTGACGTGACTACTCTTTCAGATAGACTAAAAGTTTCATCGATCTAAATAAATGACACTCCTCAAATTTAAACACATGTGACGTGTTTAGTAGAACCGTATTAAGGTTGAAAAAGAAGCTAAAATCATGATGAAAATTCAACAACAAAATCCTTTTTCTCGTGACTTATTCGAAAGTCGACTGAATTAGATAATATTAAAAATATATGTATCGTTTTCATCATATAATAATGAATGCACTCAATGTGAATTCTTTTCCTGCTCTAAACTTTGATAGGGCCATACAATCCCACAAGGGGCCTTGCCCATACCCCAAGTCGTGAAGAGGGTGACATAATACAGTACAAGAAAGAGACCATTTATCCTCTTTCCACGTACGAGGTTTTGGTGTATAGTATAAAAGTTGTATACGTTACGCATGTCTTAGTGTATTTTTGTTCATGAAATACGCGTTCTTGCTCACATTATTAAACTCTACACTTGAACCTCAAGCATTCTATATTTGGTAGGTGATGAAGGCAAGGAATATCAATCCCCCTTAACCCGTTCCTCATCAATTCTTGTGATGTTGATGCATGTCTAGTACGCAATGTTATATTGAGACTCGTCCAATGATATTTATTTCTCTATGTAAAATATGTATTTTGAATTACATCTCGTAAATAAATATTTTTTTCTTGTTTTGTTTTGCTGAATTTTTTTTTAACCAATATTTTAAAAGTCAACCCGGGCATTGACCCAAAAAGGGGAAAAATCAAGGTCAAAATGGAACCGGGATCCATTCAACCATTTAAAAAAAATAAAAATAAATAAATTTACAAACAAAATCAAAGGATGAATTTTTGGACAGGTTCTCGTGAATTTAAATCGATGAAACCGATAACGGGTCAACAATTTTCATAAAATGGGACTAGTCGATGGGTTTTTAGGTGATTTTCTAAAGAAAGTTTTTGTGCCTAACCGGCCCGACTTTGGACCGGACCATGAGAAGCTAGTTAGTTTTAACTAGAATAATACTTGAATAGTTTTAGTTATGTTACTTTGTTATTTTCGTAACTATTTTTTCCTTAAAACTTTTAACTATGCTTCTGTTTTTCATCGATATAAATAGTCAAATTTTATTTTTAATCACAACATACAAGATGACCCACCATTTTGTAACCATGACTCCATTTATAAGTATTTTATAAGTTATTCATAAATATTTGCATCGACAATAATATTTTGTACGCGAAAAATAAATATGTTATTGAATATTTCTACAATAAAGACTCCTTATGCTATTGATGTAGACATTATTACTTTAATACAACAACGAATTCAGTTGTTAGTCCCATTAAATTTAGATCAACTTCATGCACACATATGTTTTTTTATCGCTCCGTAAGATTAATTTTTTTGTTCTATTAAAGAAATGCACTATGACAATAGTAACATACTTGCGTTTGAAATGCACACTAGATTATTTATTTTGGTATTAAAAAAAAAAAAAAAGAAGAATATTTATTTTGAAATGATTTCTACATATGGGAAGTATCATATCCTTGACTTGTCTCTTAAAGAGATCTATATGGACTATCAGGAAGCTATCTGGTGGAAGGAAACCTGAGCTCATACTGGATCTATCAAACTCCTAATAAAGCTCTGGTGAAGCAACTGCAATTTTGATTTGATTCATGTCAATATTATGTTGGTAATTTAGACAAAATTATTGAAACGATATTGCTGATGAAACCAATGTGTTGATAATTCGGATAGAACCGACGGCAATGTAGTGATATTGTCGAGTAGGGGTGGACAAATTAATCGTATACTTGACTAATCAGACTGAGCTGAATCGACTCGAGAAAATTTTCACTAGTTTGGTCGAGTTCTTAAAATTGTAAAGCGACTCAGGTCGGATGGTGGTTTAGAAGTTAAGGACCGATTATACTAGACCCGACCCTGTATTTTGAAATCATTTAAATAGAAAATGATTAGTGAAAACGATACATAATTGTGATTACCTACGCACTTTTGTCAGCAATTACCAATAGCAATGTCGTGAATGATGTCGTCGAGAGTCGCCGACGGTGTCAGTTAACTCCATGAAAATAATAGCATTTCAATGTTCTCTTTGTTAAGGAACACGCGCACACTAGGTTTGGAGAGATTTCTGATTATTGAAAATTACACTGGTTAAGTACATTTTTCGAACTATGTTGAAACTTTAAATTGATAAATATGATGCATATTATATTATATATATAAGCTGTAGAAAGCTATCTTTTCCAGTAAATTTGCTTACAGAAATTATATAAATTTGAAGATAGCATTATTAGAGGAAAATTGTTTGTACAATCTACGTGCCATAGAATAGAGCAAAATTGAAACTAACATTTTTATTCAAATAAAGTGTTAAAGTTTAGTGACGGTTTGTTAAACAACATTAAAAATAGTAGCATATCAAGGGGGAAAAGTGAGTAGTACTTTAATTATAAGTTGAATTAGATAAAACATGAGTGGTTGATAAATAAGTAGTACTGTAAATCTCAATATGTGTAGATAAAAAGTGATTTAATTGATTATAAACAGTTTATAAAAATTAGCCAAACATGGGATAATAATCAGTCTTCTGGATTTTGGAATTGAAATTGTTCGAATTTCTTGTAAATTTCTTCCATCTGTTTCTATTTTTGTATTTCACATAAAGCTACAATACTGATGATGTTTTTCCAGTATCAACTTGACATGTAACGGTAACGGCATCGACACACATTAATAGTCATCTTCTATTTCAAGACACTCATCGTTTATGTAATAGCATCAAGTTCCACATTTTGATTCGTTAACTTCGCATCTTGCCAGTCCTTCAAACACACCATACATTCGAACATTTCTGCTGTTACTAGATTCCTTCGTTCTTCGAGTACTTCATTCCATGCACGCAAATCAAACTCCGATTCTTGTATTGATACTGGAAGTGTTAATAGATCACGTGCCATAATGGAAAGTATCGGGAACTTCCATTCATGTAATTTCCACCAGTTTAGAACGTCTAAATCCCCGTCTTGAACAATATTAGTTTCAAGATACGTAGATAATTCATCGGTCGAAGAATTAGATCTTAAACTATTAATTTCCTTCAACAACAACATAAGCTTATCTTCACCTTCATAAGTAAAGTCACGATGATTCGCATTTTTATATTTAGTAGCATAATTATTATACATTTCATGCAAAATGCTACGTACATCATCAATCTTTATTTTTGACTCGGTATTTAAATTATTTGAAATGTTATTAAGAAAATATTCTAGAAATGATAATTTACTACGAGGATCCATTACGATAGACAATGCAAATAACATAGGTACATCTTCCCAATATTTTAAGAATTTCTTTTCCATCGTATGACAAATATGGGCAATACTTTCATTATTTCTATATTCAGAGAATGATCTTGAAATGATATAGAAATGAAGAATAACACTATGAGGGGATAAATTACTAAAAGAGAGATGAAAACAATGCAAAAATTTCATAAAAGTAAAAGCAATATTCCAGTCGTCATCACTTAGAAAATATCGACTTTGTTTTTCATGATAAAATGTCGTGATGGCATCACGATAATCTTCACAAGATTTTAACATAAGATATGTTGAATCCCATCTAGGATTTATATCATCGTCTTCTACAAATCTTTTATTTTTCAAATTAAACGACTCGCATATTTCACCAAATTCATTTTGGCACGATTGAGAAGACGATATAAACTTAAGAGCCATTCTAATATTACGTGCACGTGTTTCGACTAATGCAAGTCCAGCTCGAGCAATTGAATTTAAATTATCACAAACACGACTCACGTGAAATAATTTAGCATCGTATGGAGGCTCTAACGATTTAACAAGCATCTCAATCACATCATCGCACGCGGACACATTATCGAAAGCAAATGTAAATATTTTATTTAACACTCCAAATTCATTAAAAATCTCCATTAAATAATTAAAAATATGGTCAGCTTTACGCGAATATTTTAACATCCTAACCGCAATTATTCTTTTCTGCATAATCCAATCAGAATCAATGTAATGAGCAGTGACGCAAATATAACATTTATGGTTACTTCCGGTCCATAAATCACACGAAATAGAAATATTACCTTTATAATTACTGAATTCCAGTATTAAATTTTCTCGCATTTGATTAAAAATTTTGAAACAGTAAGATTTACGAGTATCGCTTGAGAATTTTTTGATGTATCGTTGCGCGTACCTTTGCGTGAAATCTTCGAATTGGAAACCTTCTGCAAATTGAAAGGGTAATCTGTTCGCAGCTACGAACCTCGATAATCCTTCTCTCATTTTCTCTTGGGTGCTCCGAATCGGTCGAGTCGAACTAGAATTGAATGAATCGGAATCATCATCAGAATGTGTATTATCGATGGAAGATCTCAGATCCATATTATGGAGATGGAATAATAAAGTAAATTTACTGTAAAAACAAATTGATATAATAGTTTTGAATTTTTTACAGTACTGAAAGTGGAGAGGAGTGGGTGAAAATAGAATCCAAAAAAAAAAGTGCATTTAACTATTTATAGGTAAATAATTTAAAATTTATTGTTAAATTAGTTTAAAAAGGCAACGGTCAAAATTATTTACTGCTGGGAGTAGTTCAGTTCCAACGGCTATATTTTTTGCGTCTGGAAAAATTGAGCTCAACGGCCCCTTTTCTTTCTTTCTATTCGTTGGCATCCCTGTCTAATCAATAAAAACACTTTCATTTAGTTGTTTGGTAGTTCTCGCCCCCCTCTCCCCTCCCCTCCCTCTCTAAAGACTATAGACGCCAAAAGAAAAATTTAGAATAATCATTTAGTCTAGCTCTGGATGGATACTACGTAGAAATGGATTGAACACACATCTCAATCGTCGTAGCATAGTATATCACTCATGGTTAGAGGACATTGAGCATGGAAACTCAATATTATGCCCCTGTTTGGTGCAGATTAAAATTAAAATTTAATAGATTTTGATAAAAATTAATGAAATGTGTGTTGAAAAATTGTGAACTCCATATGTTGAGTTAAAATTAGTATTGTTCCACGAAGTGCCTATTTAAAGCCATAAGTTTTTAGTCGGTAAACTCTCACTAGTCATCACACCATGAGGGTGGACTTGTTTCTTGTTGGTTATATTTGTTGATTTTTTATTTTATTTTAAATTTTTTTTGTAATGGTTGGTCCATTAGGGTAAGATTGAAGTGGGGTTATGTGATGAAATATTTTTAAATTATAAAAAATATGGGGGTTCCTTTGAGTAAGATTTTGGGCAAACCTACTATGAGAAAGAAGTAAACCTTGTGAGATTTTTTAGATATTTAGGAAGCAAATAATTTGAAAATTATCATTTAATCAACAACTCTATTTCGATGAGTGCACAATTGACAAACTATGAAACGATTAAGAAATTTTGGATCATTCGTTGACGTTGTATACATGCGCAGGGACTGACCCAGCACCATGCTAAGGGGCGCGGATGCGCGTGTTGGGCTACGCCGGAGCAGTTGGGAGTTTCGACAGTTCGCCGGTAGCTTCCGAGTTCCGTCCCTGCTGGTTTGTCTTCTTCATCCTTCTACCTTGTTCTATTTTTTTTTATTTTTTTTAATTGGGCCAATTCGGCCTAGCCCATCATGGGGTTTTTTTTTTTTTTTTGGTAATTGGATTGGGCCATTTGTTCTGGGCCCAAGCCTTAATTATATAATATATACCCCGATGGCAAATGACCAAATGATTTCAGTCGCCTTCATTCCAACATCGAAATCCATCCCCAAATTCTTGAGGGTTCATCTTCACCAATTTCCAATCTCTGCTGCCGCCACCACCAGCCCATCAGGCTGCTACCGTCCTGTCCGTCACTCCGTTCTTCGCGAGTTTTGGTGAATTTGAAACCGTAAGTTGTTTTTGGGTATTACGATTTACGGGTGTCATTTCTTAAGTGCTTTGTTAGCAATATATGAAATTATTTGGTAAAATAATTCGAAAATCATGTCAATGGCTGATAGCTCAATACCTCTGTATTTTCTTGATATTTGTTAATTTTTTCGGCTTTGTCATCATATTCTTCAGATTCTATATTTATTTAAATTTTACTGTGGAAATCTAAATATTGACCCATTTGAGTTGAATTGTTGAAACATGTCTTTTTTTGGTTATTTTTGTAGGAAATTGATCAATAAATGGGTCAACTTTAAATCTCATTTTGAGTGGGACCCGTATGTCGATTTTAACGGGACCAATCATATTCACGTTCTACTCCACGAGGTGATTAACGTGATATATTTATTTATTGAAAACCATTTAGAATTGAATGAAATATTTAATGTCAAAGTAATCCACTTGAAACTATAAATTAGTGAATAATTTGATTTATTGAAAATTTTCAAACACTTTTCCTCACATAAGAAAGTTAGGAAACTTTGGTGTGGTTTATATAGTGTAAAGTTGGGAATTGGGTTTGGGCTCAAAGGGGTACCAATAGTCTTTGAAAGGGGGGAGACCTGTATCCTATTGGATTCGGTTCAAACCCTACACGCGCGCCGTTGTCCGTCTGTCTGGCCGACTCGGCGCGAGCACGAGCCCAATCCCGGTCCGGTCTGTGTGCGGGTACGTCCTTGTACTATATTATCTTTTTGGACAAAATTTATTTAATTTTGTACCAAATTATAATTAATCAAATTTTTGGGTACTTAATGATATTATTATTTTTTATGGACTTCTTTTCTAATTTAGTTTAATTTTCTGATCGAACCTTGTTGTCTGTTCGGGTTTTGGAGGATTGTCTGAACAGTGGCGACTGCTCTGAAATGACTTGAAGGCTGTTCGAATGGCCACGAACAACTCTATAAATAGCATGCTTCGGTGCTAGAAATAATTACACAATTTTCATTGCAATCATTCTCTGCTTTGAATCTCACTCTCCTCTCTCATTCTGATATTATTCTCAAAAGTGAAAAACACTCCGATTGAGTACGTTGGAACTCCTGCAGATTGCTGTGCTGCTTCCGTAGGAGACGAAATTCGTTCTATCATGTGAAATGATTGCTGGACACCTTTAAATACCTGTGAAGACAGCAAATTCGTTTTAAGGAAACATCATGAACTCGGTGGGCTCGAATTAAACTGCGATCATTTTGATCTAACTGTTACGCTGTCCAATTACTTTAAGGTAATCGTGTAACATTGAAGGAGACTTTTATATTCCAGAATAACAATTTTCCTATCGTTTAATTACAATATGCATTGCAAATATTTTGGAACTCTTTTACTGAAAAGTTGTTGGTTGATAATTCATTTCAGGATTTGCATAAATGTACTAAACTGGAAATGGTGCTATTGACCTTAATTCACATTTTCTCAAATTTTATTAATTTTAGTTGCATATATGATATATCTTATATCTATAATTCTTACGTTTTAGTGCGTTTACACACACACACACACACATATATATATATTGAATAATTTATAATATCATTTAATTAAATATTAATAAACAGCATCGTTCTTACGATCGCTGATTGTTGATAAATGTATTTTACACATTTATTTGTGACCTTAAATCATGATATTTTATTATCTTTGT
>CAIGRP010128265.1:2320-29517 GCA_903798385.1 Fraxinus cuspidata | reverse complement strand
TCGGGCTCAGTTAACAATCAAAACAACACCACAATTGCAAACCGAATCCTAAACTACAACCCCCCAAACCTGGCTGTTTCAAGGTGCCCACAAAGGGCTAGAGGATGGAAAATGCAGGTCCAAATAACCACAAAGGCTTTGTGATGAAAGGAAGATGGATTCTCAAGTGGGAGCACAAAGCAAGAGAGAAGAAGAGAACCTGTTACTGCTTCAACACAAAAGGGACGACTGCCAATATATTTTTTCCACCATGTTAATACATTGTTAACACTAATTAAATAGGTTAAGAGTATGTTAGGCTTTTAGGTTAAGATAATAGGCCAAATAGGTAGATAAATAAGTGGACTATCAATCAAAAAGCCTTCCAAGGTAATGGGTCGGGCCATGAGCAGCACTAACTAAATTAGATTACTTCAAATGGCCCAAAAATATTGTAGGATTGGTCGCCTCAATTGTGGTGTCGATATTTCACTTCACTCATCGGCCGATGCCTATGAAGTATAATTCAATAAAACCGGTTTAACATCATTGCTTGAGATTTATTGGGTATCAAAACCTAACAAAAACAATGATCTACGTCCCTCGTTACCAAGCTCTCCGGCACGAGTAAGGCCTTTTTCACTATGTTGATTGACTTATGGTGCAATCCAACCTTTTACAGCACTTCCAGTGACTTGCAACAAGGAGGACCGACCCTTTTACAACGTTGAGCTTTTCGGGACCTCAACACGATCCACAATTTAAAATGAGTTTACAAGTGAAATCTTCTCTTCTTAGTATATAATGAATACAAGGTTAAGTATAAGAAGAGAAGTAGGCAAACAATTTAATGGATAGCAATGAATGAAGCTCAAAAGTTTGGTGTGTTGCTCTTTGATGTATAAAATGATTTTCAGGAATTAATTTTGATCAAAGATTTTTCAAGAGCACAATACTTTGATAATAAATGATATATGAGAGATCAATATTAACTCAAGGATTGAATACTCAAAAGCCACTTTACAAAATGTAGGTGAGTTGATATTTATAGCAGTTGAAAAATGCCAAACTCTTTGTCCAACAGGACGTCCGGTTCATAATTGGATGACCAAACTAGCCATTTTGAACAACTCTATCAGATGGTAAAAAAACTGACNTTAGCTCAATGAGTATCAAATTGAATGCTCAAAAGTTGTTTTGTAAATGGTAGGTGAGTTGATATTTATAGCAGTTGAAAAATGCCAAACTCTCTGTCCAATCGGACGACCAAACTAGCCGTTTTGAAACAACTCTGTCACAACGGTCAATAAATTGATCGTTGCTGGCGAACTGGACGTCCGGATGACTAGAGTTGGCCATGGTCGTTTTCCCGTTGTTTTGTTTGTAATCAATGATATTTCAATGTGAGTTTATTTTGATAAGTTTCGAGAAATATGTTGGAAAAACTTCCATTTGAAAAATAGTTTTGTGCAAACATTTTTCGTCTCGTAATTTTTTTTGTGTACGAGAATACCTTTACTTGAGTTTGCAAAGTGTCATTGTCAAAAATTAATGTGCTTTACCTTTACAACCGTTCCATGAGAAATCTAGTTACAAAGTCTTCGGCTAATTTTGGCGTGAGTGCTCGATGATGTAAATCTTGTTTCCATGAGTGCTCGATCGATCTTCATTTGAGCTTCCTTGATTTACAACTTCTCGTTCAATGGTTTTGACCAAATTTGCCAATATGTAATCAAATTAATGATTGAATTAGAGGTAAACATAATTTGTTTGTTATAATCAAAACATACGGTTTAACCATAGGTCAACAATAACTTCATTTGAAACCTAAAAATTGATACAAGCATTACGAAAAATGCCTTGCTCATGTTGGGTTGCCGAATTAGACAGACGTAACTTCATTTTGGTTCAAGAAAAGAGGAACATTTTGGAGAAGTTCTTGCAAACTAGGTGTATAGTCAAGATACAACACGGGAAGGCTTGGTCATGTTGTAGCCGGTGCCGAGTTGTAACTATCCACCGTCAAGAGTATGCACTTGACGAAATTCATACAAACATGTCTTCAACAGGGTATAAACTGACCAATCGAGACGCGATGAAATGATGCTATTAATTTATATTTGTTATGAAATAAACAAGATACTAGAATTGTTCTGATACCACTTGTTATGAATTTAGATTGCAAGATAATGACGTTAATGAAATAAATAAGAAGAAAATAAACACCAAAATTTACGTGAAAATCCAATATGGGAAAAACCAGGGGGAGAGGTGGAGAAATCCACTATAATTAATATCAATTGTGTTTACAAGATCTCAATGCACTCAATTGAATGCACTCAATTGAAATCTAAAACTCTTAAAATATTGTATGAATCTTTTGTTAATTTCTATACGAGTCATACCATATATATATATATATAAACCCTAGAGAACAAGTTGTGGAAGAATATGAGTCCACAATCGTGTCAAAATACGAAAACAGGTCTGGGCCGGATAAACCTATCGCTCAAGCGACACGAGGGCGATAGGCGAGCGACAGGGCAGCGACAGGCGAACGACCAAGTCTCAGGTTGTTTTCTATCGGGCTCACTCAAGCGTCTATAGCTAGTGCTAAGCTAGAGAAAATGAGGCGACTTTTTCCTCCGGTCCATAATTTTAATCTTTTCAAGACCACTCTAATTTAGACTCCAATACATACAAGAATTTTGGTCAAACCATAACAATATTGTATTACAAAATCACAAATTATTGATGATTTTAAAAATTATAACGGTGTCATTTCTTTTACTTTCACTATGTGATTCACCAAAAATCATAAATAATATATTTGCTCCACAGCCCATCATATTGATAAGTTTTGGATCATACATAAAAAGTAATTTCATTAAGGTCGTTGAATTTTCGCACAATGCACAAAAGTTTGTACTTCACTTTTGATAATGCTAGTGTTAACACAAATGTTATGAAAAAATTTAACCAACTTAATCCGAATTTTGATGGAAAAGTTTTTCACGTACATTGTGTTGTCATATTTTTTATTTAATTGTGCAAGCATTCATTCAATTGTGATTATGATTTAAATTCTAATGACTTGTTTGATTTTGAAATATCGAAATTTTTGAAGGTTTTCTTCGATGTGATCAATGCACGTGTGACCATCTACTATCTTACTACTCTTGTTGTTCTAACTTATTTTTTTTACTATAACATTTCTTTAGTAAATATAGAAATTGTTCACTTTTTAAGACATTATTGCTACTATGGAGATGAAATTTCAAAAAATATTGAGAGGACTTGCCATGTTATTCACTCAAATTAGAGCTATAAACCTTCATATCAACGTACAATGTTATAAAGGTATAATCGAAAAAATATCTTCTCATTTTAAATTTGATATCGACATGTACTTTGTGTAATTTGTATTCAAGATATGCTGCCACACACAGCAGAAAAAAATGATCTATGACCACTACCTTGTACCATTTCATTATTCCTCAATGACGATATATGTGTTAAGTACGATGACTGTATGAAATTCATCGTGTATCCATTTTTCTAGCACTAGCACTAGCACTAGCTGACAAAATAAAATTTCAGTAAAATTAGCTAGATATTTTTCATACCACATTTTTAAGATTTTAGACTGAGAACAGATGAGTAATTTTGATATTCTTGCATGGTGGCGAACAAATGAAAAACAATATCCCCATTATCTTTGATGGTACGAATCTACTAACGTCTCCTATGTCAACTACAACATTGGAAGCTTCATTTAGTGCATATGGTAGCATTCTGTAAGATGAAAGAAGCAAGTTAAAAAAAGCGGTAAATAAGTTTGATATTCTCAAATGGTGGTGAACAAATGAAATATAATATTCGATAATTATTTTTGATGGTACGTGATCATACAAATTTCACATGTGCACGGTATTGTGAACAAGTAATATAATGATGAATATAATGTCGTTCCCACGAAAACTATGTACTTATTCTAGAATCAATTAATATTAACTTTAATCGAATAGTCAACTTTGTTTTAACGAATTTATACTAATTAATTAATTAAACTAAATATTCTAATGAGAAAATTATGAATCTTATGTAAATTTCGATGAGATGATTATTAAGGCTTCGAATCCCCCTTATTAATCAATTTTAATATAGTTCAATATCATGACAATATGAATGCATTTTTGTTGATCATTGTACTAAAATTAATTTAATATGTCTTTCGAGTAGGATTATATACATGCTCTCATGTGACCTTCATATTTCTCTATAAAAGATGCAAATATAAAAGTATGCATTAAAATACTAGAACATCTATTGAAATCATACAAAACATATTTGTATATCTATATCCTCTATCAGACTTTACAATGATTATTATAAATACAATCTATCATATTATCTCTCTCGATAACAATAAAACTCCCAAATCAATCCAATTAATGATCAAATAATTCAAAGTATTAAACACAATAACAATCATCCAATAGATCATATTGGATGTCACAATATATAATTTGTATTGAAAACCTCATAATAAGGGTTCATATATGTCTTAATAATTGAAAATCTAGCGTATCATTGTAAAATTGCAAGAATTGAAGTGTAAATTATGAAACATCACTCGGATTATTGATAAATTGAGAAAAAGAAGATCAATATTGAAATCTTGAATCTCTCCAATGATTTCTTCATGAATCTCTAGTTGTTCATTCTCTTCTTTGTTCAAGAATCAATGTTGGATTTTCAAATGATTGAATTCTTGTGCCTCTTAATTCTAACAAAAAATTGATAAATTGACCTCTCTTTTCTTGTAAAAATGAAAGAAAATTAATGTATGACGCTGCTATGTATTTATAAGGGTTGGATTTTAGGTCAAAATTGGTTTCCAAAAGGTTGTTGACATAGAATAGGAAACTTCCAAGAAAGTCCCTGATTTACACATCGCACGTGTGCTGGCCACTTAGTCGAACGCGCACCGTGGATCCATCCAGCTCACCTCTTGAGTTCGATTGAACCTGGGTTCGCGCGCATCACCTTAGGTGGCACGGGCAAGCCGCATCTCAGCTTTTGAGGTTTTGCAAGTTGGTTTCCCAAAATTGATCCTTTGGTCAATGAAGCCCTTTTTTCATGCAACTTCAGTCCTTAGCTTTCAATTCATGTCAAATCAACCCCAAATAATATTCAATCATCATCTTGTAGTGCAAATCAACTATTGAAAATTGCAATTTAGTTCTCAAACTTTGAAATTTCACCTCTTTTTGCTGTTTTCGCTCATTTATTTTAGTTTTACTTTCAATTATTGAGTTTTAACTAACAAACGAAATACACGAGATTAGGTCATAATTTATTTAAAGAACTTCTAAGCGTCTATGTCTATTGGCCCGACAAGTGTATATATTACACTTATAGTACGGATATACTAACGCCTCCGGTGTCAATTGTCGCATCGAAGGCTTCATTTCAGTGCATGTGGTACGATTCTGTAGGACTAAAGAAGGAAGTTGAAAGAAGATATATTTGAGATTCTAATGTTTTTCGAAGATGACAAAATGCAAGCTAAAAGAAAACTAGTGCAATTACTAAAGATTTTCATCAATTATAACCGTAACAGATCTTTTGGGATTCTTTTATATTTATTATTATACACTGACATTTCATTTAATTTTATTAAATTGTATACTAAATTCTCATTCATGTTCAATTCTCTCAAAAAATTGATAAATTGATCTCTCTTTTCTTGTAAAAATGAAAGAAAATTAATGTATTACCCTGCTATTTATTTATAAGGGTTGGATTTTAGGTCAAAATTGGTTTCCAAAAGGTTGTTGACATAAAATAGGAAACTACCAAGAAAGTCCCTGATTTACACATCGCACGTGTGCCGGGCACGTAGCCGAACGCGCACCGTGGATCCATCCAGCTCACCTCTTGAGTTTGATTGAACTTGGGCTTGCGCGCATCGCCTTAGGTGGCACGGGCACGCCACATCTCAGCTTTTGAGGTTTTGCAAGTTGGTTTACAAAAATTGATCCTTTGGTCAATTAAGCCCTTTTTCGTGCAACTTCAGTCCTTAGTTTTCAATTCATGTCAAATCAACCCCAAATAATATTCAATCATCATCTTGTAGTGCAAATCAACTATTAAAAAATTGCAATTTAGTCCTCAAACTATTGAGTTTTAACTAACAAACGGAATACACGAGATTAGGTCATAATTTAATTAAAGAACTTCTAAGCGTCTATGTCTATAGGCCAGATAAGTGTATAAATTACACTTATAGTACGGATCTACTAATGCTTCCGATGTCTATCGTTGCATATAAGGCTTCATTTCAGTGCATGTGGTACAATTCTGTAAGATGAAAGAAGGAAGTTGAAAGAAGATATATTTGAGATTCTAATGTTTTTCAAAGATGACAAAATGCAAACTGAAAGAAAACTAGTGCAATTACTAAAGATTTTCATCAAACATAACCATAACAGATCTTTTGGGATTCTTTTATATTTATTATTATACACTGACATTTCATTTAATTTTATTAAATTGTATACTCAATTCTCATTCATGTTCAATTTTAACTTTGCCTATTGTAGCTAATCTCAAGTCTGGATAAAAGAGGAATGTTTTTACAACTCCTTAGCTCTTTCAATGAAATATAAATTTTCACATTTCCAATTTCCTTACTAATTTTCGTGTGCATTATACTTCGAGAGTGAAAATACAATTGTTAGTTCAAATTAAAAATTAAAAATAAGCGCAAGCTAGCTCTCTTGATGGGTCAAGCCGAGCGATCCAGCCCAGTCCATTTAACAACCCTTGTTTATCCTTATATCGTATCAATATTTGGGGATCAACGGATTAGGTTCTCCACCAGAATAATGAATTCAAGCTGAAACTTAAGGAAAAGCATAATTTAAATACCAACTAAATGTTATTCCGATAAAAATTTAAAATACAATTTTGATCTCAAGTTTCAAGCTCAACTCAGAATTAAGGATCAATCAGTTTGATACTTATAAACTGAAGAACGATATACAGCTAATGAACTAATGCTTCAAGTTGTTCATGGGAGATCGTAAACATAAGCTTATACCTTTTCCTTCACGAGGCGAGAATCAGAACATTAAACACATTTCTGATAGTCGAAGCCATTTAATCTTCTAACGATCCATTTACATTAACGTGATTATAAGAACTTACTTGAAGCCATGCTAAACGATTATGATGATGCTCGGATTTCTTTCGACGCCAACTCTCTTAGGACGTAATTAATAATCTCTACCTAATCATTTTTTCCATTGAGGCAACCTTTGGACCACTACCTGCAATGAGAAAAACTGAAATTAATGTTGCTACATTCTTTCAAGAATTGGTAGTTAAACTGTAGACCGACACTGTCAACAACAAAAGCCATAAATACGAGCCGATCTCCTCATGTAGACCTATAAAGCATGTTTGGTAGGGTTTATTAGGTAGTTATAAGTCAGCAATGCATCAACACGGACATGTGTCCGACACGACATGTGTAGGATACGCGCTAACGTTTTTTTAAAAAATACTGACTTAACACGTTGTCGACACGTTGATTAAATTCTTTAAAATTCTTATTTATGTAGTATAAATTTAATTTTATAATTATTATTAATTTTCTTGTTGAAATCTTTTAAAATACAAGTACTTATTTGTTATTTAATAATAATATTACTTTAAAAATATATAATATTTCTGATAAAGAGAGAAATATGACTATAGTAGAGTGTTCGAGGAGTATCGGTAACCAACACGTGTTGAACATGAACACGCTATCCTAATTGAAGTGTTCGTACTACAGAAGTCACAATACTTGAGATCGTAAAAATGTCGAACAATATAGCTGTAACCAACGTACCTTTCCGAAATTTTCTTTATTTCCAACTATAGTTTGGCAAGCTAACCTCCAAGACTCTGGTTTCTGCACAAAGCAATTTTCATTGACTTAAAGAAATTACAGTGTCTACACCGGTGCAACTCTTGACATACAAAGCATTGGAATTTAGACAATGCTGATGTCTGGCTTTCATCATCTAATGTTATTAACACCTCATAATTTGAAGACGAATTTTATTGTAACATTGAACGGTAGTATCATGTTAAGAAAACAAATACAAAGTAACATAAGATTAGGAAACTCGTATATGAACTTGAGAAAATATGAGAGAAGGGTGTCGGGAGCCATGCCTTTTTTAAATATCTAAGTTCTGTGTTCGTTCTCTCATTTAGGAGATCCTTTCCATCGATGATCTGAAAGAGAGAAAATGATATGCTTATAAGATGATATAAAACTTAATACGCGTAAAACATCTATGAGATGTTTGGCGACTACATCAATTCTCGTTTAAAATTACTTTCAGCCACTACCGACCCCTGCCCCGGCCCAAATAAGGAAAAATATAATAATGCCTTTTGATAGTCTTGGTAGACATAAAACCCCTGACCTAAAGGAGGACGCACAAGACTTTATTGCATTATTCTCCCTCTTTGTGCCAAATATATAAAGCCATTTATAACATTTTGCAGGAGCTCTGAGTTAGTTAACACTATGAAAGCCATACCTCTGTAAGTTTTAGAGGCAAACAGAGTGGAAACAAAGCTATTATTTACCTCTACAATACAAGTGCCACAGCTTCCACCGCCTCCACAATTCATTACCTTCCCCTATCAAACAGAATAAAACTCGCATTTAAGATGGGACAAAATGGTTATAAGAAACAAACGAGGGAATTACTGGAACTCAGGTTGAAGGGATTCAATCTTCAACAAAAATTCCCAGCATCTCAACAATATTTCAACGATTATTACAACACCATTTTGCCTTTTTACATATAGACTTTGTCAGTCCCTCTAAATTACTAGTATGGACCTATTTTTGGAGGTACAGACCATCTAGCAAAGGAAACTGGTAATCGGACAGAATCTTGTATCCATTTATATAAAATTTGAGACGGGATTAAGTAAGAACTTACGTCCAGACCTTCAGGAGAAAGAAATGCATGATGAAGCACATTATGGAAATGCTGTTCAATCCATAATCTTTTTTTCACTGGGGCTTTAAGTTTTCCTATAATTGACAAGGATCGGAGCCTATTCCGTCCCAACTTCTCTACAAGTTTTAGTCAAGTGTTTATTTTCAGATGAATATCATATTAGTAACCTACATCATACAAATAAGAAGCCAAATATTTATACATTTAGGGCTTGTTAGAGCTCCATTTTGTAAAAAAAAAAAACACAAACATTTTTGAATAGTGTATTGATGGGAAATGTGCGGTTAATAAATAAGGAAGAGTTTTGAGTTTGCGTATAATATTATTTTATTGAACAATGTGTGGTTAAAATGAGAAAAAAACACTAATCAAGAATACATTTTTTTTTTTTTTTTTTCAAAAAATGGGCCTCAAACAAGGGCTTAAAGATTTTCATTCACTTTGTCTACCATTATATGCAAATAATAGTTTCGGTCGATCACTAGCCACCATACTTTTCTTTATTAAGACAGAAAACAGGACAGTAATATTGACACAGGATTCACAGTTAATTAGCATCATAGGTCAGCTCTCAACTCAAATGCAAAAATGGTGCATATTGAAACTAAGGTTCTAGAGGTCAATCCACACTCTATTTATAGATTTAATATTCTATCATGAGAATGAACAAAAACTGTGTATTCAATATCACAAAGATCACTTGATGTTCTTTCTCTCTCTTCTTATTTATTTATTTGTCTCTAGCAAAATTGTCGATTCCCAACAATAGTTGACATATTGCAGAATGACCCAATATGGAATTTGCAAGCTAGGAAAAATATAAAAACTGACCAATGTGCTAATTAAACTTACATATGCTGCATAGAGCTCAATCTTGTTATCCAACATGATGTTCCTAAGCAGCTTCTCTCCACTTATGGCTTTAGCTCTATCAACAGGGGGTTTCCCATCTGTACCTGGTTTAGGCTACCACAGACAGAGAAAATACAAGAATAAAATAAATAAATATTTCACTTACTTTGCATCGAAGACTATAGTTAATTAACTAAATGTCTCATCTTTCCAACAACTTTATCTTTTAGACTAGGCGATTAGAGTGTATTCAACTATCATTGTCACCTATTTATCAACAATGTGTACAATAAAAAATGAATTCGATGGGCAGCCTACAAGTAAAGAGCATGTTGAAGATTAAATTTAAATAGTAAATGCATTCTCCATTTAACATGTCAAGCTTTTAGATGGAGTGAACTATGACATCAACAACATCTAGATTAGAGTCCGTATAACTTTGTATTGTTACCTTTACCACTTTGTATAGTTATCATTGTAACTATAAATATGTACCATTCTCGCTCACTGGTATCTGAGCAATCATTATTTGATTTATAGAGACTTTTCCTCTTTATGGTATGAGCGCAGTCTAAACTCTCACGAGTGTCACTATAATTTTTTTCTTCCTCCTCCCATCCATCTCCTCTCTCCTTTATTTCCCATCCTCTTGCATGGCTAACAACACCGCCACTAGCACCCCCTCTGTCTTATTCGATCCAATCTCGTGGTTTGCCCTTTTGCTTACACACCTACCCCTTCACCCTCTTCATCATATTCTTATACATCCCTATCTCATAGTCGCCAGTCCACAGTCTCTATTCAAACCCTCTCTTTCCCAATGGATCATGCCCCCACGCGGTAGAAGCCTCACCCTCAGCTACACTATTCCAGCAGTCCACTTCCTCCAAGAATTGCATCCTCTTCTCCATCGTTCATCTCCTCTCTCTTCACCCATCCAAACTCTATTACCATCAACGATATCAACAATGAAATTCCCGCTTTACAGAGTCTATCGCCAGCATGAGTCTCAATGTGCATCCTATGGTCAAACATTCTAAGAATAATATATCCAAACTAAAACAGTTAAAATTTACTACCATTACTCATCCATTGCCCGACTTTCTTGATCCTTCTCGTGTTTCCTAGTTATTAAGCTTTCTCATTGGCATCATGCAATGTCCGATGTGCTTAACGCTCTTCTTCATAATAGCACATGGGAACTAGTTCCTTCTGATCCTAGAGAAAATGTCGTCAACTGTAAATGGGTATTATCATCAAATGGGATCTTGATGGTTCCATTTCTCACTACAAAGCATGCTTTGTAGCCAAAGGGTTGTCATCAATGACCCGTTGTTGACTTCACTGACACCTTTAGCTCTATTGTCAAGCCTACCACCATTCGCCTTATTCTTCCCGATGCCCTACATGATTATTAGCCCATTAAATAGCTTGATGTAAATAACGCCTTCTTTCATAGGTCTTTAGGTATTTGAATAAAGACGTTATAAACAATGAAGAAAATACCGGATAATTCCGATACCAATTTGTTGTGATAATAGGCGAAAAAATAATATGACACAATATGAAGTAATTGATCAAAAACTCAAGAACAAAATAATTGGCATAGGAATTGAGATTTCACTAAAACATGGAGAACGAATTACAATGATTTTGTGTTTTTTATTTGTCTAACTTTAAAATGAAGTTAAAAAAACATATCTAAATTGTAGAGAAGAGCATAGCCAAATATACATAGGAAACAATCCAAACCCTAGAAGTAGAGTTATAGATGGAATGGGATGCCCATATCTTGTCCTCTTCAAGTCCAACACAAATTTCAACATCTTCAAGTCCAACACAAATTTCAACTCCCAATTGAGCTTCCAAATAGAGCTTCAACTAGAATTTACCAAAATAGCATTCCAATATAATTCCAAAATAGCATTCCAATATAATTCTTCTTAAATCAACTTTAATTAGAATTCTCAATTATTTTCCATATATAATTCTAGTCACGCTAAAATTCTAACAAATTCTATATTGACACAAATTCCATTGAAATGAGTAAACTTCAAAGATTTTTCATCTGGAGACAAATTTCACTACAGGAATAAATTTCAACTCTCCATAACAAAAACACAAACAAACTTCTCCATCAAAATTTTCAAATTGAAAATATTCTCCACCTCACCACAAAATCAAAATAGGTTCAAACTTAAAAACTGAGTAACCAAAATTCTAAGAACGCCCTTGGACACCAAAGTTGCTTGAATGACGAGCAACAAAATCAAACGTGATTAACAATCACCAAACAAGGCTGAAACAAGTCTTGTAATAGAATCATCACGAAATGCTTCAACTGAAGGGATCTTTGCTAGGATCATCACCTTTAACCACGAACGAAGCAGAATTAACTAAATCAGCATCTCTGTACCTATGTGGAGGCATATTCCCAAAAATGGGGTCTGTTTCTAAAAATTGAATATAATGGCACCGATGGTGATGGTAGCAAAGCAAAATTATCTCTTTCGAACTTGACTTAAATGTATCAAAGTAGATCCCAAACAAAACCCCGACCATAATGTACCAACCTCACAATCCACTTGAGTCCTCAAACTCCATCAAAGATTCTGTAGAACTTTGCAAGACATATAATTGGGATTTTTGTCCCTACAACACAACATGAGCACCTCTACAAACTTTCAAGACACCACATTCTCTAATAAATTTGTACTGTCTTAAGTTAAGAGTACTTAAGGAGATAATATTATTCTTCAAATCGGGAACATAATGCACTGCATCAAGTGTTGTGACACTTTCACCAATCAACTTATTTTTTGATCCTTCCTATACCGACTATCCAATAAAGCGTATTATTACCGGTCACATCACTTTTGAAAACTTCTTCATATGTCGTAAGTGAATCCCGATTGTGATGTAGGACAATCCTATTGTAAATAGGATTAAGATAATATATTTAAAATAAAATGTCTAGTTATAATAAGTTTTATCTTTTATTCTAATATTTTGTTTAGAATATGATTTCTTTTATTTATTGATTAAAATTTAGTTTCCTTATATTAATATGATTATGGAATAGCTTTGCCTATAAATACAAAGACATTGTACATTTTTTCAACAATAATCAATTATTATTCAATATATACAAGACATGATTGTTCAAACATTATTCTTATTTATTACATAATTCTTATTACAAGAATTTCATAAACGCTTCCGCACCAAAATTGGCATCAGAACAAGGAAATTGCATTGATCCGATGGCCGACGAAGGTACTGGTGGCAGTCAAATCACCGACGACGAACGGAGTCTCGACAAACTCGAATAACGAATTGAGGGGATCGACGAAACCCTTCACAACATCACGCAGATTTTGACTGTGTTAAGTTTTTAAAGGAATCGCGAGCCCATTGAGAAGTAAGCTGACAAGAATTTGCAGACCTTAACAGCTATGAATGTTGATTATTTCAACAAATATAGAATGCGACAACACGTGGCTAGAGAATTTCCTCGAATCCCAGCCAAGTTTGAACACACAAGTTATCAATGATTCTTTTTTTCACAAAACTCGAGGACGAGTTTTTTCAAGTGTGAGAGATTGATGTAGGACTATCCTATTGTAAATAGGATTAGGATTATATATTTATAATAAAATGTCTAGTTGTAATAAGTTTTATCTTTTATTCTAATATTTTGTTTAGAATATAATTACTTTTCTTTATTGATTAAAATATGATTTATAATTAGATTACGATTTTAGTTTATTTCCTTTTAGAATAGTTTCCTTATATTAATAAGATTAGTCAATACTTTTGCCTATAAATACAAAGGCATTGTACATTTTTTCAACAACAATCAATTATTTTTCAATATATACAAGACATGATTGTTCAAATATTATTATTATTTATTACATAATTCTTAATACAAGAATTTCATAAACGCTTTTGCGCTAGATTGGGACACGTATACAAAGTGCAAGCCGTATAAAAAATCTAATCCTCTTCAGGTTTGGAATCGTAGTCAGAAATAAGTAAAAGTTCTCCATCACAGTGAGAATTTTCTGCCATAATGGCTTCACTTGAAGTATCTAATTACTTTCTCTTCTGAAAAGTTGCAGCCAAATTTTCTCTATTCCACAACTTATAATAATCCTTAATTAAGTACCCCGAATTCTTGCAATAAATTTTGAAGTTAGACCTTCATTTGCCCCTTGCACAACCGCCATCAAGAATAAGGCTTTCTCCATGAACCTCAACAATATACATCATCTTCAATTTAAAAATAGAGTGTCATAGACTTCTTCAATGGTGAGAGTATCACGGCTATATATAAAATCGTGTTTCTAAACAACAAATATGAAGCGGGCAAAAAACACAAAAAAATCAATCCCATATAAGCGAACACTGCTTACATCCTAATCTGTAACAACGAAAATCTTGTACTGCCGATTCAATAGCGGAATATCAAACTTCATGGTTGACATTCCAAAATCAAAATCTTCCTATGAATAAAACCTTATCTCTGATACCAATTTTCTATAAATGACGAAGAAAATACTATATAATTTCGATACCAATTTGTTGTGATAATAGGCAAGAAAATAATATAACACAATATGAAGTAATTGATCATAAACTCAGGAACAAAATAATTGGTAGAGGAATTGAGGTTTTACTAAAATATGGAGAAAGAATTACAATGATTTTGTGTTTTTTATTTGTCTAACTTGTATTGAGGTTAAACCACCTATCTAAATTGTAGAGAAGAGCCAAATATATATAAGGAACAATCCAAGCCCTATAAGTAGAGTTATAGATGGAATATGATGCCCGTATCTTGTCCTCCTCAATTCCAACACAAATTCTAACTCCCAATTGGGCTTTCAAATAGAATTTCAATTAGAATTTTCCAAATAGACTTCAAATAGTATTCCAAAATAGAATTCCAAATAAAATTCTTTTTTAAGTCGACTTTAATTAGAATTCTCAATTATCTTCCAAATAGAATTCGGGTCACACCAAAATTCTAACAGAAGATGTATATATGAATCATCTTCAAGGTTTATTGACTCTTATTGCTGCCTTAAGAGAGCAATATACAGTCTCAAATAGGCACCACATGCCTTGTACAATGAACTCGAGAGCTTTCTTTGTACATATGGTTTTTCCAACGACCACATTGATTCATATTTTTTCCTTCATTTAACTCCTTCTATCACCATCTACTTTTTAGTGTATGCCGATGATCTTCTTGTTATTGGAAATAATCTCACTACATTCACAATATTTGTTAGCGTCTTATCTTAACATTTCTCTTTCAAGGACATCAGCTCCTCGCACTATTTCCTTGGTATATACGTTATTCCTTCTTTCCCCGGTCTCTTTCTTATTAGCATAAGTAAATACAGAACATTTTTTATCTTACAAATATGAGGGAGCTAAACCTTGTATAACCTCAGTGTTAATTTCTCAATCCCTCGGCCTAAACGATGGTTCATCTAGAACCAATACCTTTGCTTTTAGACAAACCTTTGGTGCCTTCCAACATTTATCCCTTACACGTCCTAGATGTTTCCTCAGTTGTAACAAATTGTATCAATTCATGCATCTTCATCTGGAAATATATTGGTCTGCTATCAAACGAATTCTTAATTAATTAATACATAACATTCACCATGGTCTTCTTCTTCTTTGTAAGAATAGTGAACTTCGGTCTAACTGCTTTAACTGATGCAAACTGGGTAGGTAATTCAAATGATTGCTCCTTAACTTCCGCTTATATCCTATTTCTTGGTGCTTTAAAAAACAAAAATGAGTTGCTCACTCCTCTACCGAAATTGGACACCGTGCTCTTACCTCTTGCATTGTTGAGGTTCTATAGATAAAAAATCTCTTGTAGGTAAAGTCCATATTTCACTCCTGCACCATTCAACTATCTTTTGTGACAATATCGGAGCTATATAAATCATTGTAAATCATGTATCTTATGTCCACGTGAAACATATCATCATTGCTTATCACTTTGTTTGTGATCATGTTTTAAAAGGGTCATTTATGGTCTCATACATTTCTTCCAATGATCAGCTGGCAACATATTTAGCAAGCCTCTCTCAACCGACAATCTCACTAATAATACATTGTCCAATATCGGATTCTCCAATGGAGCTCCATCTTGCAAGGGCCTATTAGGGATAAGGTAGAAAATAACAACGAAATTGAAGATAAAAACCCTAAAATCTTATTACCACTTTATAAAGCTCATCACAAACTAATAAAGACTGATCACCTCAAAACATCTAGATTAGAGTCCTTTTCACTTTGTATTGTTATCTTTATCACTTTTTTATAGTTATCATCTCATTACCAACTATAAATATGTACCATGTAACACAATTCATTTCACGTCAATGAATATTTAATTCATAGTAACTTTTCCTCTACAATTCCTCTCCCGCAAAATCAAATTATTGCAAGAAATTAAGCCCCAGTTTGAGCCCTAGTTTTTGAGAATAAATTTTGTAAAAAGTCAGTTTTTGGAGAATGTAAATTAAAAAGTAGGAAAAAATTCTGAAGTTATGTGCAAAATTATTTTATCGAGGGAATGTGATTGAAAATAAGTTTGGGGGAAAACGAGTTTTAAAGAATGAAGCTCAAACAGGGGCTCAATGCCGAAAACCGTCCATTTTCATACCACTAGATTAAGATCATTTTAGGAACCTAGAAAGTGTTTTAACATTGAAATAATAGTATTTATATTCCGACCACATTTTTTACACCAAAACTTAATTGCAATGAAGGTCTTAGTGAGGGCATAAAAGGATATATTTTCTCCTCATTTTTAGTAAGCAAAATCATGCAAAAGCGAGACAAGAATATTTTCTCCTTATTCAAAGTACACTAAAAAATGTATTTGGACAACGATTGTCAACACCATGGACCAAATGTGCTAATTAGTGAAATTGACAATAAAAATGCAACAAAAAAAGTGGGGATGTGCGATAATAAACTAGGAACTATAGAGCAATTAAAAAAATGGAACAAAAGAAAATTTAAGTAAACTATAAAAATGCTTAAACAAACAACCAAATAACAACACTTTGAACTACCCTGTTCGATGACTTATTTAAAATTTCTTTTTTGTACGTACTCATTTTCGCAAAACTTTTCCCCACTTTCAAACACGTTCTCCAAAAATTACTGTTCAAAACATCATTTTTCCCAAACAATGATCATTTAAATTAAGAAATAACTAATGTTTATAGTAACCAACAAGAAAATTGGGGAAAGAAATAAATGCATACCCCTATAAATTCTAACTCGATCTCGGGTTTTTCCACGGGTGATGTGGCGGTGGTTTCCGGCGAAGTGGTGGCAAATGAGATGGTTATGGGTGGTTTTCTGGGAAGAAAAGTGGCCGGTTTGCGGTGGTTGACGGCGGTGGTGCTGGTGGAGAATTCTAGTGGCCGGAGTGAAAAGTTCATTGCAGCCATACTGCATAAGACACGCAGTACTTTGCCGGGCCACGCTCTAATCTTTAAATACGTCGGACTTGTGGCTTGAGAGGTTTTCTTGTTTATTTATTTACAAATGTTGGACGAAAAATGGATTTCCAAAATGATAATTGAAAATCATTTTTATTATTATTCAAAGTAGCTTGGCCATTGTGTACATAAAAAATTTGGTCAATTTAGATGACGTAAGATGATACAAATAATAATTTATGTTGATCGAACTTATATCACAAGAAATTAAGTAATCTATCGATACTAACACAAGTTAATAGCTCTTTGTAATTTTGCCATCACTTTAAATTTTGAGAGAAAAAAATTCGTATCGATTAAACAGCTAATAGGAATTCAATGGAACAACAAGAACTATGCAACAACTACCAAATTCTTAAGCAAAAAATTAGTTTTACAAGAGGGCATCAAATACACTTGAGTAAGTGGATGTATCAAAAAACATAGTTAGCATAAGTTGAAGTTGTAGACGGCATAGAGTAATACTATTATCAATTGCTTTATCACTAATTTAAATGGCAATGAGACTTCTGATTGATTGCCTACTGAAGTTTAGATCCATTTTAAAGCATCTTCAATACATTCTATGGGTTGTTGTCTAGGTGATATGCAAGTCAAAAGACTTTCGATTTACACTACATAGATTTTATTAGTTAAATAATGTTTATGTAGCCCTAGTGATGTTAGAATATGACCAATTTATGTGTCAAATTGTGATAGGTTAATTAAATAGACCATATGTCCTTGCATTTTAAAAAAATATTCATTCAATGACAAACATAATGCCTACACTAGTGTTAAACACTAATGAAGCTAGTTAACATGGCTCTTAATGAATAAACTCGAGCTTAGAACGGTCTTTAATGAGTTCTAATCTACAACCTCTATTTTTCTCAAAAAAAAAAAAAAAAGGGCATTTAAATATGCATAGCAAAAATACATTTTGCTATCGTCATGTTTAAAATAGCTTTGAATCTAGACAAAGCTCTATACAATGTTTGGTTTTCCTTTTGTTAAGTCAGCTTGATTGAGTTCCTGAAAAATTGTATTGTTTAAGAATTTTTTTTAAAAGATTATCTATTTTTCTTGTGAGACATTAAAGCATTGTAGATGCCCTTAATGCATATAAAGAATCAACGGAGCCATTACAATGTAAACTAATGATGATCACTAATAATAAATAATTATTGGAATTTGGGTGTAACCCGAATTCCTTTGTTGAAGTGTTTGAAGTATTGAAGAATTCAAATTGAAGTGCACGTCAAGGAGAATGTAAGTTTGGAATGCTATTGAATTTTTATGTCAAATTGAAGTTCTATTTTGGAAGCCTATTGTGAGTTGAAAATTGGTATTGAACTTAAAAAAGAGTTTGCATGGAGAAAATAATTTGAAAAATTTTTTTCGAGCAGATTGCCGGCACCACGGCCGGGCATGGGCACCGCGGCGTCGAGTTTTTTCGCGTTTTCTTCTCTTATTTCGTTTTGGACTCGATTGTTTTGGCATTCTACTCCATCAACAACTCTGCCAAGAGAATTTAGACGTCCCCTACATGTCCCCTATAAATACTAGGCTCTTTTATACAAATTTATAATGTGAGAAAATAGATTACTAGAATTATATGATCTATTGTAATTTTTTTTATTATTCTTGAGTCAATAAAATCTCTTAATTCATATTCCATATTCTTGTCTTTTATTATTCTTTTGCTGGATCAAATACTTTATTATTTGCCATATAACTTCAACAATTCATTCCAATGGTTGTTTTCGCAACAAGTGGTATCAAAGCGATTCTAGTATCTTGTTTGTTTCACAATAATCACATTTTTCAACATGAATAAAATAAGGTCTCTATATATCATTTTTACTAATTTTTGAGTAATGCTATGTAACACAAATATTATTGAACATCAATTTAGGTGACATCAATAGATAAAATAATTTAAATAGAACCCATATTTCTACATTTTTAAATGAATAATGTTATATAGTATCATAAATGCTATAACATCAATCTATGATGTTAAGTTGGGTGAGCCACTCGTGGAGCCCCACAACGAGCCTAATTGACTTAGCTTGCGCCCAAGGCGAGTTGTGTGTGTGCTTTGAGCAGCAAAATACTTGTGCGAGCCACCCATCAACTCGTACGAGTTGGCTCATGAGCTTATAAGCTCGCCTCACCAATGGACGAGCTGGTGGGATGAGTCGAGCCTACATTTGATGAAGGAAATCGGCTCGTACTTGGCTCACCTCATAAGCGAGTGCGAGTTAGCTCGCATGGTTGGTCAAGTCAAGCCCAATGGTGGACAAGCCAACGACTGATCTCTACCCATTAAACACCTTTACATCAAGAGAAAATTATAGCCTGGCAGGGTTTTAAAGTTCCATTTTCATAAATCAAAAATCAAGTTTCACAATACAGAAATCAGGTTTTAATTAATAATTAATATGTTTTAAATAAATTTTTATTTATCATAACCATCACCGGCTTTTACATTAAAACTAGAGAGAGAGTTTTTAAATAAGTAAACACTATATCTAGTAACCTGCTAAATCTTCAAACCTTCCATCACTCAATAAAAAAAGCCCAAATTGATTCTTACCCAAATTCCACATATAACTCACGGTACATTATTCAAGAAGAGCGAAAGGCGGTGCAAAGAGTTGTGATTGAGCCTTATGACTAGGAATTTTGAGAAATGGCGTTAATAAGAAGTTGTGATCGGAAAACACAATCCAAAGCTGGAGATGCATCTGGAATTGCACAAGGAAAAAAAAAGAAGACTGAATGTGTCAAATGGAGTTCATAAAGAAATCCTCGAAACTCCGGTTGAATCGCGATCGAAAGTCAAAAAGGGAGTTCGTGAAGAAATCCCCAGAACTCTGATTTATTCACGAAAATCAAAATCGAAGAATGTATTAATTGTGTAGTACTTTGAGATTATGGGTAATTCATTTTTCAGATTTATTGCGTGAGTTTGAATAAAATAGTATTATTCAAGTCACAGATATTTTCCCATTTGTGACCTAAAGTTACTATTGCGAAATGCTGTGCATATATATTACTGTTCGTATAATGTTGTGTGTCATAATCATCTGTGACCGTTATTATGATCTATTTGACAAATATTTTGGATCATAATTTGTGGCTTTCATTTCTATGTATTCTATCTAGAGAATGTGACTAATATGTATTGAATAGAATGTGTGAATCGTGGATTCTGACCAATATTCCGAATTTTGTTGAGATTGTGAAATGTCTTTGTAATGGTTCATAGAGATTATTATGTGTTGCTTGTTTGATGATTTTATGAACAATATATTTGACATATTTTCATAATTTCTTTAATGTGATGCAGGAATTTGCAGGAATGAAAGTACATTATCCCCGAAGAGCTATGCTTTCGGGAAAAATTACGACCAACGTTACCAAGAATGTTCTGACAAATTTCACATCGAAATTCAATGACGAACAAAGGGCTATCCTGACGAAAACTTGTTTCTCGTACTTCATGGAATGCCATGAAATTGTTCTGCAGCCCCAACTTATACAGTTGAGGGAAGTGAAGCAACCGAATGGTTTAAGGTTGCAAATAAATATATGAGATTTTCATTGTGTGATTTCTATTTAGTGACAAGTCTTAGATACAATGGTGACGATTTCAAGAAAGGATTGACAATGTTCCATCTAGGATTAAGGAAACATATTTTGGGGATTTGAAGTTGGTTACAAATGAATATGTTAGAGATGTATTTCTGAATGTGTCAAACATAGATGATCATGATGCTATGAGGTTTGAGATTTTGTAATTGATTACTTCATGCTTGTTCTCCACATCTCACAAGAAGGTGGTTGAAAAATATTTGCTTGCTTTAGTAGAAGATTTTGATTTAATGGAGATGTTTCTTTGGGGTGAAGATTTACTNACGTCATATCTCTTCTCCACATCATACAAGAAGGTGGTTGAAAACTATTTGTGTGCTTTAGTAGAAGATTTTGATTTAATGGAGATGTTTCTTTGGGGTGAAGATTTACTTGAAATGTCTATAAAATCTTTGAAAAAGGGTTTAGGTCACAGGAATCCCCATTATAGACTGAAGGGGTTTTTGGTTGCATTTCAAGTCTGAATATACGAGTCCATTCTCAGACTTAATGGACCTGTGACCAATAGAATGGGGAACATGTACCACCACATTATGAATTGGATGTAGAATAAACAGCCGTCTGTAGTCAAATTGGATGGAGATGTATTCTTCTATTCTGATGTAAGTGTATAAATACGTTTTGTAGCACAGGTCACAAGGTCACATATTTGTGTGCATATGTCACAAATCATAGATATGAATTCACATATCACATGCATTGTCTCATTAAAATAACGAATTTGAATGAACTCAGGTCACAATCAATGATACTCCATGTATGATTACATGACTAATAATTGTTTCATTTGTATTATTGTCACAGCTTAAAATATATGACATCGTTCTGTCTGACTTGGAGATGGTGGCTCCATATATGAGTGGTGTTCCATATATCAAACCAGTGCTACCACATATACCAAGAGACATACGTTTCAAAGTTTCAGGCCACACAGGCACAGGTGCAGGCACGAGTGAAACTATCTATCAGATACAACCCAAACACGGTTGTTAATGATTACGGATGGACGAAAAGGTCATTCAAGTAATGTTGATGACGAAGACGATGGTGATTTTGTTGATCCACCACCCAAAAGGCAGAGAACCTCATCTTATTTCAATTCCCCGACTGAAGACCAGACAGCATCTGAAAATTATCCGACGGAGCTAAAGGCAAGTGATGTTCATACCCCAAAGGAGCTGCCAACAACACATGCAAATGATAGACCCCAATTAGATGTAAGTTGTTTCATATTTACATTTAAAAGTCACAAAGCATTTTTCATGTGTTAAGAACCATATCTCATAGTCATAAATTCATTAAGGGATTGTGTAATGTTCAATTACAGGTACTTGACAAGTTGAAGGAGTTAAGTGGCCAAATATCTGAAATCCAGTTGAAGAATATAGAACTAATGATGCGGCTCAATGATGTCAAGTCACAGTTAATATCATTAATGGGGATATAAATAATAAGATAAATCAGATCATCCGCATGCAATGTGAGATTAAATCTGACATGGTGAACATAAGGTCTAACATGACTGTTCTGTCCGATTTTGTAACTGTTTTGATAACAAATACGATGGATGCAATTGAAAAAATTGAATGACAAGAATGATGGACAAAGTGCTGGAGTTGCAGAGCAACTAGAGAAAGTAAGTACAATTGTAAGCTTCAAAATGTTTCATGGTCCGTATTTGACATTGACATTTAAATTATGTGTAGCATTCAGGTCACAAACAATGAACAAACAAATGACAAGAAATGCAAGGGTAAGATGGATCCTGCTGATGTACTCGAATACCTGCACTTTCTTCTTAACCACATTATTTGTTTTGGGGATTTCATCAACTCCAATCACTTTGAGAGCAGTAAACCTCACCGACATGTTCAAATCTAAAAAAGTACAACATCATGTTGATGCTGTTATAGCTGGTGTGGTGAAGCATACTGAAATTGATGATAAAGATGTTGTGACGAAGAAGACCAAAATTCATGAGGATGCAGTATTACAAATCCATTATCATACTTATTTTTCATTGATCACAAACATTTTTATGGTCACATACCTAATTTAAGTGTTAAATCATTGTGTTTAAATGTGACATGTCACATATTCGTTCGCAAAGGTCATGATCACATGTTTGTTTGCACATGTCACATGTTATACGTTACATATTTATGTGCACAGCTCACAAGTCACATTTTACAAGTTACATGTCATATATTTGCTTGTACAGATCACAATTTGTGTGCACATGCACAATTGTATCATATTATCCATATAACACATTTGATACTGTGTCATTATGCAGGGATCACCTCCTTTTGCACTATCGTCTGGACTGCCAGTTAAGAGGGCTCTCAGGCCCACAAGGGTACTACAATCTGCATAAGTTATAGTGTAGGAAAACAAAGCAAGCATTTAGATACTATTGTCATTTTTCACAACCATGATAAGCCAGCGGATGAGGCTAATGTTGTTGCATTTAAGAATTGGTTCAACAGAGGTTACAAACTAAGAAACAAGTATGTATGAGTCCAATTTTATGTTATGTGATTTTTAACTAATGTACAACTACATTCATACTAAATTTTTCTTGTTCATTTTTGTTTTCATATAGAAATTTAACGATGCATATGATGTCAATTGTCTTCCTTTTGTCATTGGTTCGTTCCCTATAGGATCCAAAACATGGAGGCACGAGCTTATATGTTCAAAATCATCTTTAAGCAGCATGGTATGATTCATTTATGAAAAGGCATGTTGTACAGGTCATAGGTCACATGTCACATATTTGTATGCCAAGATCATAAGTCACGGAATATGACAAGTCAAAGGTCACATGTTTGTGTGAACAAGTTACAGGCAAGAGATTTATATGCATAGGTCACAGATTTAAGTGCACAGTTTACATGTCACATTTATGTGCACAAGTCACAGGTCAAAGATTTATACGCATAGGTCACATGTTACAGATTTAGGTGCACATTTCACAGATCACATATTCATTTGCTCATGTTACATATTACTGTGCACATATCACAGGGTCACACTCATTTTGATGAACTTTTTTTATTATTTGGCAGCACATGGACGTGCGTTTCCATTTTCTACTGCAATTTGCAACAAAAGGTCAGTGTGCCAAGTTGAGAGCTACCACAACTAACTCCTTGTTTTAGGCGAAGATAAAAAATATATTTTCCCAATTCATGAAAGACCTAAATGTAATAATGACAGATTCATATATTGTTGAAGTTGTCACAGGTGGTCAGTTAGAATTTAATTGTCCTTGGGCAGAAGTTGATTGTGTTGTTGCCAATTCTACCCACGAATCATGCTCATTGAATGTTTAGTTGTCTAGACATAAGAGAGCATAAATTTTATGTATTCCATTCCAACTACAAGACGTATCGGGATAAAATGGTGAATGTTAGGATTAAACCATTTGCGAGAATTACTCCACCATTGTGACTTCTTTTTTTATTTACAAACATACTGTTAAGCTTACATTCTTATTTCTAATATACTACTATTTGAATTGTTTTCAGCCACGATTGCGACATTTTTGTGATTAAGTATGCAGAGTACATGTTTCATAACGACATAAAGTCTATGCCGATGACGTTTGATGCTAGCCGAGCTAGGTTGGACATTGCTACATTACTCTTTAAACATAAGGAGATCAAGAAGCCCACAAAGTTGGTGAAGCCAAATGGGGAGAGCATTGGATTATAGTGATAGTACGATATCAATTTAGTGGCATGTAGATGTGAAATGGTTTTGATTTTCAGAAAGAGGATACATGAATATTTTGAATCATTTTTTGTCAATGTAACAAACGTGCATTTCACAGTTGTCATATTTTGATTTAGATGTTACAGTTCAAGTTTCACAGATGTTACAGCAACAATTTTTTTGTAATGTTATCAACATGTCACAATTATCTTATTTTGTGATATATGTTATAAATCATTCGTTAGAAATCTTATCGTGACCAATGTCTACAGGTGAGAAACGAATGTATATTATTTATATTTGGTCACAATTATGAATATTTTCAATCTAAAATGTATGAATTCATAGGTAACAGATACCATGAACACAGAGATACACAGGTTACAAACGATTTTATAATATCCGAGGTCACAGATCACTGTCTGCAAAGCACATATGTCAAAGTTTTATCAATTTATCACTTTCAACATTTACAGATAACAATGTTAGGTCAGGTCACAAATGTTTGGAGTAGGTCACAAATATATTGATAAATTTATTTAAGTAATTATCATTTCTCAGAGATACAATTTTCGAATGCAAATGAAAGAGAATATGCTAAGTAATGAAATAATGGGAAGTACATCAAGATTAGTGGTAACAATAAACTTCATTTTGGTATGTTTTGGTTTAATGGAATCAAGTTAGTGCACGTCCTACGATTGTGACAATTTCCTTGGCTACGTTCACATTTCATTATTTGTTTATTCTCATAGGATGATCTTTTCATTTTTTCTGCTGGTTTTCCGGAACTCCTCTTTTGGCTGGATGGTAATATGACTATACTTTCAATTTCTCCATTCACAGTCCACTCATTTGGATTTTCGATTGGGTAAACAAAATCTTGGTATGCATTCATGTACATCTCTCATGTGTAAAAGTACGAACAATAATCGTACGGATCTCCCTTCGTAGTTCCTATCACTACCAAAGTGTGTGGACATGGTATCTGATCAACTTGAAGCATCCTACGTATGCACGTACACTGCTATATGTCGAAAAAAAATGTTGAGCCCTTGTTAGCAACAGAAAATATTATCTGGTTGGCAGGAGAAACCTGCATAAAGATAAAACCAACATGTCAAGTCACCGATTAAAAGTTCATGTTCATTATTAGGTCACATGTATTGCATTTTATATAACAAATCATGTTCTTCAAATCTATGCTCATTTCTCTAATTAATTTGTCGTACTTAGTAGACAACTTCGTGAAAGTGCTATTTGTAATATCCCTATTCTTACAGAACCAAGATTGTACAGTTTGTTACAATTACTCCAACAAAGCCACAATTGGATAGTTATTTGCTGCTTTTGTGACCGCATTCGTCGATTCCACTATATTAGACGTCATTGTGGAGTATCTGTTTGTCTGCATGTGGAATTGTGACTATCTTTCTGATCCAACTTCATTCTATAGAATACAAAACTTTAATAAGAAGTGAGATCTACAACAACCGTAATTTTATTTAGTGACTGAAAGTAATATCTTACCAAGTAACCTATAATCTTCTTGTTGCTTTTGTCCAACTGTTGCATATTGTACTTGAACTCTGACAATGTATATGTATGCACAACTGCATTGAATGCTTGAGATATGTTGTGACCTAATTTCGTAATAGGATTTTAAGTTTTTGTAGAAGACAGTATGTGCAAATCCCATGACAGGTCCCTGGATAAACACGTTCAATTGTATTCTTAGTACTGTTGTGACGATCCGATACAAAGCATCGTCCTTCCCTACTTCCATAAGCAGACTTCAAATTTTCGAAAAATTAGGTCCAGGATTTATCATTTTCATTATCTCCAATTCCAACTGCGAGTATGAATATGCTGTTATTTGCATCTTATGTACATGTTGTGAATAGTATACTACCATAATGTCCATTCAAGTATGTACTATCAACAACAATGACAGGTCTACAATGGACCCATCCTCTAATTGATGTACAAAGTTCCATGAAGCAATACTTGAATTTATACTATTAACCTCTACTCCGGTAATAGTTCTAGGATTTGTCCGTTCAAGCATGTAAAAGTAGCTCAGTAGCTGTTGGAATGAATTTGTAGGATCACCCCTCATCATTTTCAAAGTTTTTTCACGGCATCTCCAAGCTTTAACATAGTTCAAAGAAACTCCGTAGGAATGTAACATGTCATTACATATATCGTTGGGAGTGTATATAGTTCGCGACGATGTATACTTATACTTGATGAATGAGGATACTACCGACATTGACACTTGCCTGTGAGAACCTAGTACTATGTTTGGAGAACATGTGTGACCAATAGTAATATTTCTAATCTTAAAGAGATCTGTTTTCCCCAACCTTGAAGATCTGCATATCCAATTACACTCATCATGTGAACACTTGATAAGATA
>CAIGRP010128264.1:0-13478 GCA_903798385.1 Fraxinus cuspidata | reverse complement strand
AAATGCTTTACAAAGAGCGATAAGGTTGAAACTAGTACACTTTTGACGAACTTAGTTTCACTAAAGTATAACGGTAAAGGTAATAGTCGGGAGTATATCATGAATATATCTCATATTGCTTCAAAATTAAAGTCACTAAAGCTTGAGCAATCTGATGATTTGCTTGTGCATTTGTTTTTAATTTCTATTTTTGCACAATTCGATTAATTAATGTGAGTTACAACTGTTAAAAGGGAAAGTTGACTCTTAATGAGCTCATTCCATATTGTGTACAAGAAGAAGAAAGGCTAAATGAAGATAAAATTGATATTACTCACTTGGTAAGTACCTTTAAGGACAAGAAATGAAGAAAAAGAAAGTTGCATTCGGTTCGGTACAAAATTAACAACGAAATAAATCTAACTGTTACTTTTGTGAAAATCTGGAATATATAAAGAGAGACTATACTAAATACTATGCTTGGCGTGTAAAGAAAAGTAAATTTCTCACTTTAGTTTGTTCTGAGGTTAATTTAGTGTCAATACTAGACGCACTTGGTGGACAAATTTTGGTACCACTACTCACATAAGTGTGTCTATGCAGGGTTGACTGAGCTGTCAAAGCCAATTGATGTTGAAAGATTCATCTATATGAGGCGATGACAAATCAGTTAAGGTTGAGACTATAGAGACTCTAGTTTATCACTAAAGACTTGTTATTATTTGGATTTGAAAGAGACATTTGCGGTACCGTCTTTTTGGACGAAATTTGATTTTATTTCTATATTGGACAATTTTGGTTACTCTTGTTCAATTTGAAATAGTCAGTTTGATCTTTTTCTTAATTCAAATATTGTGGGTACCAATTATTTATTCGGTTACGATAACATATATTTGCTTAATACGATTGCCTCTTATAAAGAAATCTTGCATGTAAATTCACGAGGTATTAAATATAAATTAACCAATGAGAATTCTATTTTGTTATGACACAAGCGATTAGGCTATATCTCTCAAACGAAAATGAAAAATCTTGTGCAAAAGGAATTATTGATTCCCTTAATTTTTCAGACTTAAGTGTTTAATATTAATTATATTAAGGGAAAACAAACAAACACAAAGAGATTAGATGCCAATAGGATTTCGAACGTCTTATATCTAATTCATATGGATATCTATAGGATATTCACTTCAGCTTCTTGGAATAGTTAACGACAATTTATTATGTTTATAAACAAATTTTTCTCACTATGGCTGCATATATCTTATTTATGAGAAATCTCAAACAATGGACATGTTCAAAGCATACAATATTGAGGTTGAAAATCAATTCAATAAAAGAATTTAACAAATCAAATCTTATCACAGTGGTGAATAGTATGATAGATATGACAGATTACGAGAATAACGTCCAAGACTTGTTACTAAATTTCTAGAGAAATGTGGAATCATCCCACAGTACAATAGATTCTCTTTAAATAAAAGCAATAAAGACTGCACCTTAAATTCTCAACAAAGTTTCAAGTAAAGCAATTGTTAAGGGGTTACAAATTTTTTAAAAATCCCACTATTAGGTCAATTTTCGAAACGAGAAATGTTTGATTCCTTAAGAATGTAGAGTTTGCGAGGAGAGATGATGTTATAAGGTTAAGAATTTTATCTTGGATGAAGAATACGTATATATTTTTTCTGTTGCAATTGACAATGATCAGGACGAGGGACAAATACTTGCTCCAGAATTTGTTCAAGATGCAATTTTGGATTAAAATAATATTACAAAATTTCCTATACACAATCAAGAAATTATTCCAGAAGAACAAACTCAACAACCTCAAGAACAAGTGCCATTNAATTTCGGATCAAGACAATATTACATAATTCCCCATACACAATCAAGAGATTGTTTCAGAAGAACAAACTCAACAACCTCAAGAACAAATGTCATTAAGAAGATCCACTAGATAGATGAGAAATGCAATTCCGGATGACTTTATATTATTTCCCCAAGACCATGAGGATGGCATTGGATTGATGGAAAAAGATCCTATCAACTTTCATCAAGCAATGAAAAGTAATCATTCTCAAAAGTGGATTGATGCTATAGATGGTGAAATAAAGTCCATGAAAGAATGATGTTTGGGAACTTGTCTCATTACCTGAAGATACGAAACATATTGGTTGCAAATAGATATATAAAACCAAGAGGGATTCGAAGGATAATGTGGAAAGATATAAGACTCGTCTTGTTGCAAAGGGCTTTACTCAAAGGGAAACCATCGATTACAAAGAGACTTTCTCTCTAATTTCAACAGAAGACTCTTTTAGGATTATAATGGCACTAGTGACACATTTTGACCTTGAGCTATATCAAATGGATATAAAGAATGCGTTTCTTAACGGTGACATTGATGAGACGATATATATGTTGCAACCGCAAAACTTTGTGTCTGGAGACTCAAAGAAAATTGTTTGCAAATTAAAGAAATCCATATATGGGCTTAAGCAGGCTTTCCGTCAATGGTATCACAAATTTCATCAAATAATCATCTCGTTTGGTTTTGAGATAAATGTGGTCGATGATTGTGTATACCACATGTTCAGTGGGAGTAAGTATATATTCATGTTATTGCGTGTCGATGACATACTGCTTGTCTGCAATGATATAAACTTATTGCACGAAACCAGATTTCTGTCATGGAATTTTGAGATGAAAAATCTTGGTGACGCCTCTTTTGTATTATGGATTCAGATACATCGAGATCACTCTCGGGGTATTTTTGGATTATCGCAAAAGAGCTATATCGATACCGTACTTAAGAGATTTAGGATGCATGATTGCAAACCAAGTGATACCCCTATTGTTAAGGGAGACAAGTTTAGTCTCAAGTAATGCCCCAAGGATAAATTTAAAGAAAAAATACATGAAATGCCCTATACTTCAGCAATTGAGAATTTAATGTATACTCAGGTTTGCACACATTCGGATATATCATTCATTGTTGGAATACTAGGCAGATATTTAATTAACTCTGGGATGGAAATTTGGATAGCAGTAATTAAGTTATTTGGTATCCATAGAGAACTAAGGATTACATGATCACATTCAGGAAAATCAGACTAATTGGAGATAATTGGATATTCTGATTTTGATCATGGAATATGATTGCAAAATATTGTCATTAGGCTGCAAATTTTGGATGGATTTGAAAGACCACTTTAGTTATTCTGTGACAATAGCAGTCTTGTATTCCAACATGAGCATAATGTTGTCAAATTTTATAAACATTTAAGTTCCTAATTGTCAAGGAAAGAATTTAGAGTGGTTAGATTTTAAAAAAGCATATTAGGACAAACTCCATAATCATGAATCCATTTACTAAATGGCTACCACCCAAGATCTTTCACGAGCATAATACTCATATGGGGGTTGCATTTTTTGATGATATGTCAGTTTAGTGGGAGTTTGTATTTGAATGTTGTCTGTTTAAGACATATATTTTTATGAATGGATATTCGGTTTATTTTAGAAATAAAGTATTCAGTTTAGTTTCACTCTGATTAAAGTTTATGGTTGATCTCATTAAAGAATAAAGTAAGACCAGTTGAAAATAAGCATGTTTGGATCACATTACATGTAATTTCCATGTTACACATCCACACTTGATCTATGTCATTTGATTGTATTGATGTACGTGATCATTGATGGTTTAGTTATGATATTTATGACAAAGACTGTTTTGATCCTATATTGATATAATCAATGAACGAGATTGTTTGGATGTGCTTTTGGTTATGATAGCAAAAATTTTGAGCTCATAAGGTTATACACATTTATAAGGTAACATATGTGGCCCAAGTGAGAAATTGTTGGGAAATTATTTAATTTGCCACGTGGGCCGACATATGTAATTAATTGTGTATAAAGATTATCTTAAAGTTAAACACAAAATTAAAGTGATCTAATAAAGAATTAAGTAATTGGGCTTTGTGCATCTAAATAAAGTGTGGGCCGAACTATATGTATAGAGACCGAATTCATTAGGGTTTGTATTGACGATGTGCCGAATACATATGAAAACTATATAAAAGGTTATGATCATCAATTCATATGTGAATTTCTCATTCTTTGTGCCATCCCATCAACACAAGAATATAAGAGAAAACATATTGGAGAGGAAGATACATAAATCCACAATCAAGAATCAAGAAGAGGTTTGAAGCAATTAAATTGAAGAATAATGAATCAAGATTTAAAGATTCATTATTCTTCATTCAAGATACAAATCAACGGATCAAGATATGTTCCACATTAATTAAGTTTTTTGGTGATTTGCGAAGAAAATCTTGACAAATTTATAAAGTTTAAATTTCATGAAAAATTTCAAGAAGTGCAAGATCATATTGTCTTATTGTTCATATTAAAAATCAAGAAACATTGAGAAGAACAAATTCCTAATTATTGATTCTAATTTTCCCTACAAAGTCGACCAGCCCAGGTGCACTTTTTCAAGTAAACAACGAAAGTTTTCCTGCTGGCGCACCCCTTTTCATACAGCTTAATATTTAAACCAAGACCAATGAAACTAAGGCCAACCCCATCACCAAAAAGACCCTACCAGAAATCTTTGCTCCATCATTGCTACTTGCTGCAGTTGTCTTGCTATCCGAACTTGATCCTGTCGAGGAAGAAGACGACGTAGAAGCAGAAGGTGGGGAAGAGCTTGATGTACTTGAATCTCCTCCTGCTATTTGAAATATCTTGGCATCAGGTGAATCTGCCGGGAGTTTCAGTATAGCTGCAATCACAATACAAATTATTATAATTCATTTAATCGAGTATGGGGTACTGTCTAATCCCAATATTTAGTACAAGTATATATTCTTACATGGACAATCTGAGACTTTGGCATCTATGTTGCATGCAGCTGGCATTTGAAGAGCTAAAGTGGTATTAATAGGAAGTCCCATTGAGGGGTCAGTGCTCTCTTTGATGAGAACGCACAAGCATTTGGGTTTTGCAGTCCTTACTTTATCGGCGTCTTGGCAGCACTCTGGAGTAGGCTTCTTTGCTGTGCCACTCACAAACGGTATGCATGCGGCAAGATTTGTGAGTTGTTCTGCGCAATCTTTTTCGTCGTCTTCCATTGTAGCCATTGCTACCGTTGCCATCGTGCCCACTAAAATGCAAGTGATCATAAACAGATTCTTCCTTCTGTCCATTTGTTGTTTCTTCCCTTTTTTCTGCTCTTTGGAAGCTGTTTAATCACTGGAGGTTGCTTGTATTGAGAAGAGCTTTGTTTGAGGTGTGTATATATAGAGTTTGTTACTGGAGGTATTTATTGTCTTCCCATACTGCACCATTAATAATCATTCAATGGTTCCCTGCAGGTTAGAAATTCGTGCAATAGCAGATAGAAATGATATACCAATAATGTAGTGCTATCTAACATACATACTTGGCAAGTAGTATCGAATAGACAGACAACGAGTCAGAAAATTGAAGCAAAAACGTATTTATGAAGATGATAACCCAATGCAGAAATGAAAGATAAATGTATAGTATGCTTTGAGAAATGCAATTGCATTTTCCAAGGCCAAATTTTCAGATGTTTGGGAGTCTCAAATATCCACATCCGTCCTATTTTTACTTCTTCAAAGAGTAATGTTAGAAATCCAAATCCCCCTTACTCCCCACTCCCCACCACCACCTTGGCAGTTGGCTCCGCGGCACCGCCATTGCTTAGTAGGAATTACTAGTTTTTCCACTAGGAAAACAACCTCCCAAATGTCAGTGGTCAAGCCTATTTTTGACATTTAACTTTGAATCCTCAAAAATTGTAGACCTACGTCAACTGTGAGCAAAATAACCCCTACTCACCATGGGTAGGAAACCAGTTCTGAAATAATATTTGAAGACGAAGAGACGACAATTTGTTGAAATGCTTATGATTTTGGCTATGGCCCTCGGTTTAAGATTCTTAAGAAGAATCTACATTCGTCCAATTTTTATCTCTTTAGTTAGTAAAATTATGTTTATAATAAAATTGTAGATAAAAAAAAATTATTTTAAGGGTTGTAGTTGATTTTGAACCATGAACGTTAGAATAAACTTACTTTTTGTGTTCAGGATACGTTGTTTGATATGTATTCCTATATATACAACTTTCAATCATCAAAACAAACATATTTGACTTTAATGCAATAAATGAATGCATATTTTCTTCATATAAATAAATTTATTACTTCTAGTACTCAAGGTCTCTAATATGGTGTTCCAATTAGCATGTTCCATCTGAATCTCATACTAACATTACAAGTTGATGTGGCGTCATTCGTATCTTTATTACTTCTAAGTTCTCACCAATTCAAATAGAATGCTTCCAGATTAATAACCGTCTTTCAAGCCAAAACATGGCCCTTCTTGAAAGCATAGCTAGGAGGGGAATAAAATTGCCAGAAAATATATCCCAAAAAATACATAAACAAAAGCAAAACACATCCGCAGTAACTTCAATAAGAAGCATACGAGTCTTATTCCTCGAAGTCGTCTTTGACATCGATGGGGATTGGCACGTTCCTACAGAAAACAGCAAAAGCACTCCCACCTAGCTGGCAAATTAAATGGAAATGTTTTTGTATACAAGCGCATATGAAGACTATACCACTTTACCAGCTATGCTCAAGTCATGCAAATTTATTCTTGAATGCAGAACGATACTCACCGCCATGCAGTCAATGCTTACGGCCAAGAGGATTTGTGAAAAGTTTTTGGGCCAGCAAAAATCCAAGTGCAGAGCTCTGAAAATAACAAAAAAAATGTGAGTCCATAACTGTAGATATTATTAAGTGTGAATAAGTAGTTAATACACAATTTTGTGGAGCAGTTACTCCCCCAAATTTTCTACTGAAGTAATTCTAGTACATCCATGCTGACTCCAGCAACCAAGTTCGGAAACAAATTAGATTCAAGTCAAATTTCACGTCAAAGATAATTGTTTACGTACTATTTTCTAAGTCCCTCGTTTAGTTTAGTTAAAAATTAGATTTTTGAAAATTTTGATAAAAACTGATTAAAAGTGTAGTTAAAAAATTCTTGAAAGTTGCGGATCTCAAAAAATGTGTGACTGAAAAATTGAAAAAAGTTATTAAGTCTCAAGAAATGTATCGTTGAAAATGAATTTAAGAAAAAATTGATTTTAGAAAATGGAGACTAAACAGGGGCTAAATGCCATGCAAATTGTATCGAGCTCTACTAATTATTCTTCATTTCACAAGCTACAAGGATCAGTATATTGCATAGACTAAACATGTCACGACCATTTAATATTTTTTCTCATATATAAACGATTTTAAGACGAGCCTCCATTCTGCGTATCATAGTATGTTGAAAAGAGATGGAGACATGAGTCTAAAATACATTGTAATTCTCTTATTTGATATAGTGCAATACGACATAGCATCTAGTGCAGTAGCTCTCCCATTGAGAGTGAAGCAAGTTTCACGTGTTATTATTCTTGCTTTCGTTTTTCTTATTTCGCGCTATTAATTGCTCCTAGTGATATGGGTTATTTGTTCAATAAGTAGCATACTACATATTCTTTTAGAAAGAAATATCAAAATCAATAAGCAAAATACTAGCATATTGCTATCTAGACCATAAATATAACACCAATAAAGACATACAAAGATTAACATTTTTTATAAAATAGTACTATTGATGCAATACCTTGTTTGATGGCAATTACTTGGAAAAAAATAAAGTTTGAATAGTGAATTTTTGGAGAATGTGTAGTTAAAAAAAGGGGAAAATTTTGGGTTTACGTGCAGAATATTTTATTGTGTAAATGTATGGTTGAAAATGAGTACGTAGAAAAATGAATTTTTGGATAATGATGGTCAAACAGTCGAGGCGAAAAATTAATTTAATTAATTAAGGTTTCTTTAATTCTTGTTTGTGTTAGATTAAGATTATTTTCTTAGTCTCCCACTTAGATTAGATTTTGATTAATTTCCTACGTAGTTGTGTTTAAACCCCAATAAATAGAGAGGGTTAACACTTTGTCTTCATTACACATTGATTATATAATACAATTACTATTGTTCTCTCTAATTTCTCCTCTCTCAATTTTCATAAATTGTTTATTGCAAATCTTCTTTTGCGAGCTTCCTATGTCAATCTGGTATCGGAGTTTGGCGCTCTTCTCTGACTAAATTGTTTTCCAAGCATGTATTATGGTTCATAGAGTAATAGTTGCAAAATCCACCTCAAAACCAATACATGAATCCACTACCTTCGTCAACTTATGATCACTACGATTTCATTATTTCAATTCCCATCGTAATTTGAGTGCACAACATGTTAAGAGGGTCGAATTCCTTCAACAATACACATTTGTCCTTCACCATCGTGCGCTAGTTGAGAAAGAAACTCCTGATGCTCTTTATTTATCTTACTATCGTGCTTCATTCTATAAGCAATACCATAGTAGGTTATGAGAGCCTGAAAGATTAATATCCCAACTGTCTCAACTTTGACATTATCTTTCAGGATTTCTAGACAATCCCTCTCGTGATCATTTTGGTTTCTCACTTAAAGTTGACATCTTTATAAGGGAACCAGGTTGTAATCTCATACCTCACTTCGGGACTTTCTCGTATGGGAATTACATGCTGGGGGTTTAGCTGGTCATTTTGGTTGGATAAAGGGTTGGATAAAGGCTAAAGCTGTCGCCTTGCTCCCTCCCCAAAGGGATGTCACTTGCATTGTTTATCAGTATTGTACTTATCAATTAGGCAAAGCACAACGTTAGATTACTGGGATGTACACTCTTCTTCCAATCCTCATACTTCTTGATGTAACCTTAGTATGAATTTCGTTCTAGGCCTAAGATTGCCATATGTCATTATTCCATTTTAGTTGTCGTAGATAGGTTCTCAAAGATGGCATATTTCATTCCATGTTCCAATTTTACTAACACATATCATGTTGCTAAGTTGGTTTTCAAAGAAATTGTCCACCTAGACGGGCTCCTAGTCACTATTTATTATAATGGTAATGTTAAGTTTGTAAATTATTTTTGGAAGATACTTTCAAAACTATTTAGTACTACACTTAATTTTCTTCCTCTTTCCACCCTGAGACTGACAGTCAAACTGAAGAGGCTAACCTTAGTTTGGATAACTTACTTCATTGCTTAGTTAAAGATAAACTGGATAATTCGGATCTTGTGTTGCTTAAGAGTGAGTTCGCACATAAAAATCCCGTTAATTGGTCCACCAGTAAGTTGTAGGGTCTTCCTCTCCTCACACTAGCGACTTCGAAAGGATAGAACTGAAAAAATTTTATATCTACCACCAACACGGCGACATCCCCACAGTTTTTTGGGACACAAACTATCTACCTATTTCTATGGAAGGCATATCTAGGTTGGTTGGTATCTAAAGATACCTTTTTTTAGCTCATACATAACGGTCATCCTTGATTTCGCTGCTAAATAAAGGCGAAGAAATATAGATCCATCAATATATTCTATCCGAATTAGATTTTGATATATTTAAAAAAGTCAATTTCAATCAACGAAGTACAGTGTAGTCTTTACTTGCCAAATCAGAGATTAGGGGCTTCTTGCTACGATGCTTAATAAACACATATTTTTTAGTGATATATACGAATAACCCATCCATCAATCCTATCCGACTTAAAATTTTGATATCTAAAAAATAATCGATTTCGCTCAATGTTTGATTCACCGGTTGTAGCCCGTTCAAGGTAGTCCAGGATTTCTTACCACTCCAATTAGTGATCTCGTCCCTTCACAACTTATTTTCGTCCCAACTACTTCTACTCAAGCTTTTGCTTCTCTCATTCGTAAATTACAAGAAGAGATTAAAAGTAAAATTGCTTTAGGTAATGAGCACTAATAATGTGCAGCTGATTTGCATCGTAAGCATAAATAATTTAATGTTGGGGATTATGTCATTATTAAACTTGCTCCCGTACGTTTTCCAAAACATACTCAATTTGGTCTCCTTTTAGTAGAAGACTTTGAGCTAATTTATATCTGCTTGATTTGCTCACACACTTAGCCTTCGTTTGAAAAATTTACAAATAATTTATAGATAGAAATATTAATGAATTCCACGAAATGTGTGGTATGTGGATAACAGATGAGTAGTAATGAATATGTGGTTAAAATGTTCACTGAATTTATGAACCATTTATAAATTAGTTGCCAAACTGAGGCTTAAATATTAGTCAATTTTTTGATATAGCACATTTAAATCCTCATCAAAGTTGTGAATCATGCAAATTTTGTAGATTTTGACCATCTTTTTCCAATTAGCGTAGACTTCTATTAAAGGAAAATACACGGATTTCGTCCTCGTCTATTTTCTTTTCTACGTGCTTTAGATTTGTATGCTGGTATTTGATATTCTACACAATATATATGAAAGGGAAGAGCCGCTAATTAAATTATAATAACTAGCTAGAAAGTATAGCATTCTTGAAAATGAGGGATGAGCCCGTGTCTGGTGTAGATTATAATCTAATAAAACTCCAAGTCAAAATTAACTATTAATTTTAACTATATATTTCATGGGACCTACAACTTTTAAATCACACATTTCATCAACTTTTATCAAAATCTAGTAAAAATTTGATTTTAATCCACACCAAACATGGGAATAGCTTTATCCAAACAAGCACCAAGTATGAGAAAAATATTGGAAAAGAAAATAATAATAACTATCTCCCAGATAGTACTACTGCCCCTAGAGCACATGTATTGCATTATGTATACCACTTGAATTATGTAAATGTTTTCTTGAAAAATACGTGGGCTAAGTTGCCAAACACGGACTCCGTGACACATGATTTTTCTAAAATGTAGGACAAGGACATGTCGGGGACACGTTGATTTAAATTATTTAAAATTTTAATTATACGTGATATCTTTATTTTTACCACTTTTTAATATAGGATATGATACGTGGCATGTGGCTTGTCAAATCCATGTTATGGAGTGTACGGATATGTGGCACAAACATGCCCCCAGTAGGAGTTTCCATGCATCATAGTAAATGGGAAATAGTTGGATTTTAGACTGTTACATTAGCATTTTGGCTACTGATTTTGACTTTTTGAGTTTATATATACACTGTATTCTTATAACTTGGAGAAGGATAATGTATTCCCTAGGTAAGCCGCAAGTACATTACATTGGATTAGTATGAAGGGCAGGTAATGTACACTTTGGTTTCAAGGTTAGTGATGTAACAGCTTTGTGACTTTGGGTTTGTAATAAGGATACAGAATATTAGAGCACAGATTGTGTATCTCATACATCCTCTTCAAAATACACATGAGCACAGTCATAAATTATAAGCATGCATTTATGTGGGAACATGCAAAAAAATTTGTTATTTATTAGGTTCATCACGTCATTCAAGTCGTTCTCTTATGACACTCATGTCTAAAACAAGAAAATATAGGTCTCGTTTAGCATCATAACAGCTATTACCACCATCCACCAAGGCCATAATCTCGTACACTGCCATAGATAATTTATCATGGCCATATAAAAACCAATAGATAGACACCTTTCCTCATAATCCACATTCCAATGCCATCAAGACCATTCCAAACCATCGACTCTGTCAGCAGTGCATCAGTACCTCTATGAAAATCTACAATGGTTGAAATTTACTCATAGATGCATAAATCAACTGCTTCAATGTGCTCCTGGTTTGTGTGGTTTTAATAATTACCTCATGTTTGTTTTTAAAGTCCATAAATTCAAGAAAAGGGAAGATCCAGTGAGCTGTTAAAATTTGAAACTAAGTCAGTTCATTCTCTTCATATTATTCTCTTTCTTTTCCATGAAATAATAAGATATAATTGTATTGTGGATAAAAACTACGCCGGCCAGTGTAGTGATATGGAGTAGCCCTTCTCTCTAATTAGCCTTCGCATAGCTCTGGGAGACTCAAACTGTAACCACTTACAATCAGACTAATGGTTTACTCATTACATTAAACGTGACATTGACTGAATGCAGAAAATTTAAGGCATTCTTTCCATTCAACTATCTCCACTTCTATGGAGCTTTAAAAAATTCCTAGGACTTTTCAGACATCTCATCAATATCATGACAGGTGGAAAGTGAGACTGAAACATCCTCTAAACAAACAGAGACGAATAAAAGAATGTTCAGTCATAATCCTATGAGCTCACGCATCATCTTTGATTACTATATGCAATTTGTCAACAAGTAGAGGATGAAGATTTACCATTGCAATGAAGAAGCCCAACAAGGGCTTGATGATTTATTGTGCCAAAAACCCTAAACCTACCTAGAACCACAACCAACAATTTCTCTCAATTTGATCAACAGAAGTATGCATCTCCTCGATATCAGAATTTCTTCTGCGTTACGTAGAAGTTACTACTTACAGCCCAAGGGTTGCGCAAACATCTTCTGAAGTCCTCAAATGAAAGTGTCAATCCCAATGAAAGCATGAGGAAACCCAAACCAACAGCAAATAGGTCTGTTTCTAACCAAGTAACCTGCAAGACTCCAAGATTCAACTAATTGATAATTATTAATTTCTGCAGTTGCAAATGCAGAGAGTCAGTAGAACTAAAATGTGAATCTTTAAACGATATAACTTCTTCCGAGGACGACAAAGAGGGAAAAAAGGAAAAGCATGAAATTTTACTCTTACAAAGCATGAACATACCCACACAGGAAAGAATGTTGTCAATGTTTCAATTATTCTCACATATTGTCTCGTTTTACTAGTATTGTTGGTAATATCTCCAGAGGTGGCTGCCTTGCAATAAACTCTTGACTTCCTAATCATAGTCGTAAACAGTTGTGATTGCCATACCCAAAATGAATCATTGGAAACTTTAAAGAAAGAAAGCATTTTGACATATTCCATTCATCATCAATTATGAGGGACAAAACCAATGTCTAGGAATAGGATCAACACTGAAGTAAGATAAAGGTTTCAAAGATATTTTTACGAGCTAAACCAGCACTTTCTATTAAAAATAGCAGCAAAAAGGACAAAAATCTCCATCACAAAATGTATAAATAGGCAAACAATGTTGGGATAGTAACATGGGAAATGGTCAAAGAAGAAAGACAAATAAGGACAGTCAACGGTGGACTAATGCTTGTAGTTTTTTCATGAGAATATGTAGTTATGTCAATGAGCCGAGCCGAGCCGAGCTGAGCCATGAGTTGAAATTTAAAACTCGGGTTTGGCTCGAGCAAAACATGTCCGAGCTTTTTTGGGCCCGAATCGAACCGAGTCGAGCAACAGCTCGGCTAAAAAAATGAGGCTAGGCCAGAGCTTTCGGCTCAAGCCTTGGCGAGACGAGCCAGCAAGGCTTGAGCCGAGCCGGCCCGTGTTTTTTTAAAAATTCGTTATAAATTAATAATTTTTCATAATGTATTTAAAATTTGTGCAATTTATGCGTGTTATAAATAA
>CAIGRP010128263.1:0-16150 GCA_903798385.1 Fraxinus cuspidata | reverse complement strand
AGTTCATTTCTTAAATGGGCTACATCAACCAAATTAAGAATATAAAAATCCAGGACATTACATCCCTCGCACCTTAAACAAAATTTCGTCCTCGAAATTTACCTTATGGTTTGGCAAAGAGTGTTGGATATTTGTCTTTAACTTCTTCTTCTCTTTCCCAAATAGATTCTTCTACTCCATGATTACCCCATTGCACTTTGACCTGTTGAATCTCCTTATTTTGTAATTCATGTACCTTTCAGTCCAGTATTTTAATTTGTAATTTCTCATACGATAAATCTTTTTGTACTTCCATGGATTGATAATTGACCACGTGATCAGGATCATGCATATACTTTCTGATCATCGATATATGAAATACATTATGAACTGCCGATAGTTCGGGCGGTAAAGCCAATCGATATGCCACATTTCCGATCCTATTAAGTATTTCGACTGGTCCAATATACGAGGTCGTGTTTGCCTTTCTTGCCGAACCTAAGTACACTCTTTATAGCCGACAATTTTAGAAAAACTTTCTCTCCAACTTCAATTTTCAAGTCTTTTCTTCTGGTATCAGCATAGCTCTTTTGTCTATCTTGCGCTGCTTTTATCCTAGTGCGGATCTTATCAATGGCTTCAATTGTCCTTTCGATGATCTTTGTTTCCAAAACTCTATTTTCTCCGACTTTATCCCAATGAACTTTTGTACATATCTTCTACCATAGAGAGCTTTATATGGTGTCATTTCAATAGTTGCTTGAAAACTATTAATATATTCAAATTTCACCAAAGGTAGATACGATTCCCAACTGCCTCCTAGATCCATAACACATGCTCTCAGCATATCTTCCAAAGTTTGAATGGTCCTTTTAGACTGACCATCGGATTGAGGGTAATACGTTGTACTGAAATTCAATTTCATTCCCATAGCTCATTGTAAGTTCTTCCAAAACTTAGATGTAAATCTCAGATCTCTATTGGACACAATTCACCAATTTTTCCAAGTCTTTGATCAACACCATCTGAAAAGTAGGTAATGATGCCAACTGTCCCATTATTAGCCTTACCTGGATGGTAATGAATAGTGCAATCATAATCCTATACTAGTTCCAACCATCGTCTCAGTCTCATATTCAATTCCTTTTGTGTGAAGAAATATTTGAGATTCTTATGACCCGTGTAAATGTCGCACTTTCCTCCATATAAGTAATGTCGCCACATCTTTAATGCATGAACTACTGCCGTAAGTTCTAGATCATACTTTGGGTAATTCTACTCATATTGCTTCAATTGCCTTGATGCATAGGCAATCACTTTTCTGTATTGCATTAACACACATCCCAAACATTGTTTGGATGCATTACTATATGTGACAAACCATTCTGAACCTTCGGGTTTGGTTAACACTGGTGCTGTAATCAATCGCTGCTTTAGCTCCTAGAAGCTTTACTCACACTTATCCGTTCATTGAAAATTTACTCATTTCCTTGTCAATTGCGTCATTGGTCCAACTATTTTGTAGAATCCTTCTATAAACCTTCGAGAGTACCCAGCCAATCCCAAAAAACTCCGAACTTCACCATCGTTAGTCGGTGTCTTCCAATTAGTTATCGCTTTGAATTTTACTGGATCTACTTCAATTCCTTAGGCAGTAACTATATGACCGAGGAATCCAACTCACTTAAGCCAAAATTTACACTTTTTAAATTTAGCATATAACTTTTCCTCGTGCAGTATATCTAACGCTATTCTAAGATGTTCCCCATGTTAATCTTTACTCTTGGAGCAAATCAAAATGTCATCAATGAAAATTATGAGAAATTGATCTAGATATTGGTAAAATATACGATTTATTAAATCCATGAATACTGCTAGAGCATTTGTCAACCCGAACGACATAACTGGGAACTCGTAATGTCCATAACTAGTTTTGAAGGCCGTCTTGGGTATATCACTAGCCTTAACCTTCAATTGAAGATATCCGATCGTAAGTTGATCTTGGAAACTTTAGCCCCCTTTAATTGATCAAACAAATCCTCAATTCTCGGGAGATGATGCCTATTCTTGATGGTCAAATGGTTCAACTCCCTATAGTCGATACACATCCTCATACTTCCATTTTTCTTCTTTACAAATAATACTGGTGTTCCCCATGGAGATACACTTGGTCGAATAAAGCCACTGTCTAACATTTCTTGTAACTGAATTTTCAACTCCTGAAGTTCCTTTGGAGCCATTCTGTATGGAGTTTTAGATACTGGTGCAACTCCAGGAACAAAATCTATTGTAAACTTCACTTGTCTATCTGGTGGGGGTACCAGGTAGATCTTCTGGAAATATATCTAAATTCTTGTACCACTGGTACATCCTCAATCTTCATCGTCGCTTGTTTTCTCCTGAGATGTTAACTAGAAACCCTTGAGATGTTTCTTTTCTCAACAATTTCTCGACTTGCAAGGTAGATACCAATTGGAGATTGGGTATGGTCTTTATTCTAGGGAAAGAAAATTGTTCTTCTCCTAGTTTCTAAAAAAGACACTTTTCTTTCTCTACAACGAATGGTTGCATAATTATGTCCCAACCAATCCATACACAAAATCACATCAAAGTCTTTCATCTCTATCAAATACAAATTAGCTTCTATTATTTTTCCCTCAATTTCAAGATTCACCGAGTTAACTAATTGATTTGTATTTAATGTTCTGGTTGAGGGAATGCTAACTTCTAGTGTACTCTCTGGCTTATTGCAAGTAATACTAGATTTAGCAATGAAAGATGTTGATACAAAAGAATAAGTAGTTCCCGAATCAATTAGTACATAAGTAGGTGTATTAGATATCAGTAAAATACCTGCTATTACGTTTGAGTTCTCCTCTGCATCCTTCTGAGTCATTGTAAAAACTCGTGTTTTCCCATTCTCCCAAATCAAAAAGTACATAACCATGTGTATTAGATATCAGTAAAATACCTGCTATTACGTTTGAGCTCTCCTCTGCATCCTTCTGAGTCATTGTAAAAACTCGTGTTTTCCCATCTTTTTTGTTTTGATCACTGTTATAATCATTCTTCTAAGTAAATATGGGACAATCATTTGCAATATGTCCTGGCTTACCACATTGAAAACCGTCATTCTACTCGTACAAGCATTCACCACGATGAGTTTAAGAGCTACTGCGGCTACTATGGTCTTACTGGCACTAGGTCCGATATTAGCTTTCTTATTTTGCCATTTGCCCTTTCCTTTATCTTGATCATTCCACTTTCTCTTTCCAATTTGCCCTTTATCTTGTTAGTTGAACAATTGACTGTGTTGCTCTGCATTAGCCTTCTGATACCAAATAACATGAGCTCGTTCCAACATCTCACGGTAAGATATAAAACGATGTGACATAAGAATCATGCTTATGTCTAAGTTTAACCCTTGCTCGAACTTTTGAGTCTTCTTAATTTCCGTGTCAACCAGGTGTACTTGTCCATTACTTCCTCCTTGAATTGTTCCCAGGGTAATGCCAATTGCTGCTCTTGAGTCCTAGTTCAGGACATCGAATCCCACTAGTGACTCACATCACCGTTAACACATAAACTTTGTACACTGGACCTTTTGGACGTCAGTGCAATCTATGAGTCGAAAAATTTGTTCCAACTTANGACATCGAATCCCACTAGTGACTCACATCACCGTTAACACATAAACTTTGTACACTGGACCTTTTGGACGTCAGTGCAATCTATGAGTCGAAAAATTTGTTCCAACTTATGAAGTCATTCCTCAACTAGCAGTAGACCAGATGCTCTATCGAATGTAGGGGAGTTATGCCTTCAAAATAACTCAACTACAAAGGCATGAGTCGAGAGGGTAATAGGAGTTGGTAGTGTGGGTTGAGCTTGATTCTGATTCAGCCTGTCAAGATCTTGAACCCCTTGCAAGAGGTCCCTTATTAGGTTGTTCTGGTTTACTTGAGACGTTTTCCTTGAAGAAAGAAATAATATTTTTTAATTAAATTTGTATACCAATACCAGAATACTTGGGATAAAAAAATGAAATATTTCATGACTTGTTCACTTATTCTTTTTTTTTTTTTTACTACATCATGAAATAGAAGAAGAACAATTCAATAATAGTCATCTGAAGTCACTACCAATTAGGATCCCGAGTAAGAGATAACATCACCAATCATAGTCTCCCAAGCATTGCAAGAATCCGCAAAGTCAAGTTCCTTAGGTTCACTTTCCAAGATTTGAGATAACATATTTTCTTGTATAAGGTTTGCGATACGTTTCTCATGATGGGTAAGAGTTTCTAGCAAATGACATATTGCCTGTCGGTCACTAATCCCATAACCCGCATTCTTTGCCTTTAACCAATGTTGGTACACACTTTATATGTGATTGTCAAGATCTAAGGATTCGTCTACATAAAAATCTAGCTAAGCTCAGATATCTATCCCTTGTTTGCTGACATGATTCCTTCTCCTCGCACTTTGTCTTCTCCTAGCCATCTGTCATCCATATTTTTAATTTCTAGCCCAATACATGTCTTTTAAACAACACATTTTTTTTACATATAAGATGTACATAAAGTAAAATGTAGAATGTATCGCAACATGGAAAACATAACCATCGAATCATATCCATTCGTAGCAAGAATTAAAATTTATTTAGTTAAACATACTTGGGTTGTACGATGAGGTCGACTGATGGATGCGAGATGCCATAGAGTGCCTTATATTTCATTTTCTTATAAACAAAATACATTAAGTCTACATAATCGAATAAACTTGTGCTCTGATACCATGATGTAATGCTCCAACCCGCATGGATCGAAACGTGACAAGATTAACTTTACTTTACCCGTAGACCATAGACTTAATTAAATAATTAGCCATACAGCAACATACCACATATGCAACTTACAACAACATACCGCATATGCAACATACCGTATATACATATTACCGTATATGCAACTAACATACCATATATGTAGCTTACCGGATATGTAACTAACATACCGTATATGCCAATTATTGACGTGAAATTAAAAGAAAAAAATGTTGCTGCTTTTGTTTTCTAACTCAATGGCAATTTTAAAAACAATTTCGTTTGCACAGCTATCGACCCAAAACTTTATGAAATTTTTTTAGTAACGTAGAAAATTCTTTATATTATGACATATCTAAAAATCGCTTCCGTGGATAACATATGATGTATTAAAATATTTTTCAAAACCCCGCAGCTACTTGGTTTAGAAGGTAACCCAGCGCAGTTTACTTAAAATGACATATAAAATTCTATAGACGTTGGATCGACATGATTTCAAGTTTATTCAATAGCTAACCTATGAGGCTATCAACCACTACTCATTATATCGAAAAATTTCAAGTAGTGATTGAGTTATGGATTTTTGAATTCTAGGACAGAAGCTGAAAATTTAGAAAAACAGCAACACTAAATCGTTAATACTTTCTTTTGTAGTAAATTGTGACTTGTAAGTTAACTATTTTTAAACATAACTTATTCATAAAATGTTTAAGTAAATTTTACACCATTTTGTATCAATTCATGTACTAAACTAAAAATCATCTCCAACCATTACACCAAATTAGCAGTGTTTAATCATTTTCTTCATTTTTTATTCTTAACAATTTATTTATTTGACAAATTATTTATTTATTTTGTAACTACATATTAATAAATAAATACGTCAAATTAACGAAAATATTAAATTTATTAATAACATAAAAATTAGTAAAATTAATAGAAACACTAGAAAAAAGAGAGAATATTAAATCATGCCATTAAAAAATAGTGCAATGTATTTCAAATTTCATTAAATAAATTTCGTGTATCGCTTTTTTAAAATAATACTAGAGGAATGCATGTATGTTGTTGTGTAATATATTTCTTGTTAACTTTAAATAATTGTGTGTGTTATATTTTAATTTTTTGTGTTCTTATTTCAATTAATTCATTAACTATTTTTTTAACATTATTAAAATTTATTATAAATGCACACAATGATAATAATATTAAAAAATATATAACACAAATGACACAAATACTCTTAATTTGTTTGGAAAATAAAAACAAAGGGTAAAATTGACTTTATGCAAAGTTTCATACTACGTTGGTGTTTTGGTGTCTCATTTGGAGATGCACTTAGCTCATGTGGACCCTATCTAATCGATCTAATTGATTTTGACAATTTGATGCTTGATCCGATACCTTTCAAAGCTTTTTGGATTAAGGATGTCCAGCGCCTGAATTGGTAAATACTTCGTTACCCGGGTCTCTAATGTTCATAAAAAACATGTTACACTAATTCAATATGCATTCGGTCTTTGGTAACCAGAACCTCTTGTAAGCAAGCAATTACAATGTCCAGGAACGACCTGCAAATATTAACATTAACACCACTGTTTGAAATCAAATTTTTAGTAAACTTAAATAAAATTAATCAAACATGTAGTTGAAAAATTAATGATTTGTGGATTCTGTGAAATATATATGATTGTAAATGTGTTAAAAAAAACGAGTTTAAAAAATAAGAATCAAATAGGGGTTAAACAAACTAGCACTAAAGATTTATGGCCCATCTAGTTTGTATTTCAATTTTGAATTCATTTTGAATTTTCTATTTTGATGGCCTATTTGAAGATTGCTTAAATTTTTTGGTTTATTATTTTGAAAAATTATTCTCAAAATAGAAAACTAGAAAACAAGTCTAATTTGAAATTTTTTTAAAACAATGATATTTTATTCAATTAAAGTTGATTATTCAGTAAAAATAGAACAATTTTATTTTAATATATTATTAAATAATATATACATTTTAAAGTTGGTGAATCTTACAATATCTTTTTATTAAAAAATTAAAATAAACACAAATAATAAATTAAGTTCAAAATATAAGAAATAAAAATAATTTGAAAATATTTTTATTTAAATATTTTAGAAAATATTTATGCAAATAACTTTAATAGCTTCAACCATTTTTATGTTTAATAATTTCATTTTTTCCAAATTTTTATTTTTCAATTTTTGAATTTTTTTTTTATAGAATTTAGATTTTAATTTTTCAAATTTTAATTTTTTAAAATTTTAAAATTATATTTTTTTATTTATTTTTCTTGAATTCTAAATTTTTAAATTTTATTGAAATAAATATTATTTAAACGTTTGGTTTCACTATTTTGAATATTTCAAAATCTTTACTGAAAACACTCAAATTCTAAACACTCGAAACGTCAAAAATATGTTTTGAATTTTATGCTATAAGTTTATTCTTTATGTTCGAAATGCATTTTTAAAAATGTCAAACCAAACACGTTTCTAGTGTTTTACGAAATTGAAAATTGAAAATAACAAATCAAACACACCCTTATATTCGTTTATAAATAATTAAATTATTCCCCATAATTAGGCGTTGGCACCAGGCAGAAGAAGGCAAAGTTGCATATCATTGGACCGTTGTACAAAATCGCCAAATTAAGATGAAACGGAACGAAAGTCAGCTCATGGCTGAATTCAGTTAGCTCAACCATCACGATCCATTAGTTTATGCAATATCGCCTGCAGAAACAAACTCCATCAAAACAATTAAGGGCAGATGCGTAAAAAAAGGTAGATATAGTATTAAAAAGCAAGATTTTGATATTTACAAAATCCTGTCAAAAAGTAAGAATTAAAAGAGGGATATTCAGAGGAGAATTGATGCTATAATGATCATGACTTCAAAGAAATTGACTTTTTATTCGAAAATGTAGACATGAGGGTGTGTTTTGTCAAAAGAACTAACCGGACAAGAGTTATATGATTTGAGTCCTTGACATAATTCAGGCCATGATATTACAAGTTTCACTGGACGAAATTCAGCAGACTGCCCGTGCCCTCTGCTGTCTTCAAAGGAGATGAGTTCACGTTGCAAAAGATGATCAAATGCCTGCAAGCAACTTATGAACTTCAAACTCAAAAGAAGATCTAGATCCTCCACTAATAAAATAGTTCAAATGGGAAGTACCCGTAAGCATACATTCCGAGCATAATAATCAGATGTTTGAAACGTATCGTGTATGTTCTTGTACTCTGAAAAGGATAAAGGTAAGTCATCTGCGATTATTGTACTACTATGCATAGGTCAAGGAGGATTCACACCTTTCATTATCGAATTAAAGTTGCGTAATTCCTGCTCTTTGGCCTCCAACCTTTTCATGCAAACCAAAATGTAAAGCTCTAGAATGGAGCAATCTGCGTAAACAAGTTGAATATGCACTTAGGCCCTGTTTGATAGCATGTATTTTCCATGGAAAATGGATTCCATTTTCCCACTTTGGCATGTTTGATAGGCAAAATTTTCCATGGAAACTGATTTCCACCTTCTCCTTAATTCCTTGATTTCTTGATAGCATATATTTTCCATGAAAATTTATTTTCACCCTCCCCCTTAATTCCTTGATTTCAATGAATTTTCCAGTTGCTGTCAGATTTTTTTATTTTTATTTTTTATTTATTTTTTTATTATTATTTTTTTTTGCAATTGAACTAAATTTCATAGTCAATTGTTAAAAAAAATTTCACTTTAATGGACAATTTTCATGTAAAATGAAGCTAAACGAACACTAAACTTTGATTAAAAAATGGAGAAAAAATAGTTTTCAAACAATTTTTTTTTTTTTTTTGGCAATGGTAACAAATTCCATAACCAATTGTAAAAAAAATTTCACTTTAATTGACAATTTTCATGTGAAATAAAGCCAAACGTGAAAAAAAAGATCCAAAATTTCAAAAATTTTCCAAATGAAAAATTATACCAATCAAACACACTAATTAACAATTCCTTGGAAAACAAGTTCTAGACAATTACTTTCCCCAGAATTCATTTTCTTTCCACCCATTTTCCACCATTCCAATCAAACGGACCCTTAGATTCCATAAAAACAGATTTTGGGTTGGAGCCGCAAAATAGATGGATAAATGTTCCAGTTTTTTTAATTGAAAGCGAAACATCATCCAGATAGTACGGTAAAATTTGTTTCATTGAATATCAGAACATTTCACACACGTAAGATGAACATGACCAATTACATAGACTACAGAATGCACATACATTAATTACCTTATATTGCATTTCGTTTTCCTTTATGAAGATAACAGAAGACCCAGCATTTTTGCCTTTGGTTATAGTAAGTGGTTTTAACGATTCTCTGTCGTCGTATCTCCTATAAATCCCAAGATAATATTTTGAAGACGAGAAAGGATCTTGAAAAGGAACACAAGGTCAGAGAGAGAGAGAGGAAATGTGAAAGTTTCTTGATGCATAATTTGGGAGCTGTATTTGAATACTCAGTTCACCTCTAAATCAAGCCTACCTTGCACCAGATTTACGCACATTTTATGTACAGTCACACAAAATTGAAAACATACCTAGTTTTCGTTGTACAAGATTTTATATGTGATTTTGTTGACTAGAAATAATCAATTTGGGAAAAAATAAAACTAAGACTGAGAGAACAAACCTTTCAGACCCTCAAGCTTTGGCTGCCTTTGTATGGTCAAAAGCGCAGCTTTGAAGTTCTCAAGTGACAGGAGACCAGATTTCAAATCCATACGAGAAACAGTAGAAAACCTATTCCAAAGGAACATATGATGCGATTCTACAAGGCAAAACAACACCCTACATGCTAATCAATTCTAGACATGAAAGTTAGTTACACTTACAAAAATCTTTGCAGATGGTTGACAGTTGAATCAGAATAAGATAGGGCATCAACAATTTCTTTGAATTTGCAATCTGCGAATATCTTCTGTAAAATGTCAAGGACTATTAGCAATATGTATTAGAATGAACAGGAAACAAGAAATTATGCATTGCCTAATAAACCTTTTCCTTAAAAAGGGGCTAGGTTATGTATTTTAAATGTAATAGTGGATCAGTGTTCAGTTCTCCAAAGAAACCAATTTCATTTGATGTTAAAAGCAAATCACACCTATTACACTGATTGAAATGCAGCTCTGATGCATAAACGACAAGTAATGTGCAAAGGAATGAGCATAATAGCTTCCACCCCAGCTTAGAAAGCACAAGGAAAGGGAAGGAAAAAACATAAACAACAGGCAAGGAAATAAGATGAGGGTACAAACTAAATGGATGTGATGCCATCAATCATTATTTGTGTGCTTCACTCTACTGTCATGGTTTGAAAGTGGATGGAAATGTTTGGTTTGACGGTCACTCTCATAACAACATGGTCCAAGCTGTTGTTATACAAAGGTCAAGCAAGGTTATTCTTGTTCAATTTGTTAGTGTTTGAAGTATTGCATTGAACACTCTATACTCTAGGATCTTTCTCCTTTGGACAATTCATCAGAAATTGACAAAACCAATAGATGTAAGCAATTGCACAGAGTGAGACGCACCAGAATTGAATAGGGAATAGTGGATCTAGATAGCTTATTCCTCTAATTTAAGACTCCAGAAAATCTGGTTATGATTTATAAATTGACAAAATCAGCAAGACTGAAGGGGTTGGTAGAATCAGCTGTTATTGCTGGAATTGACAGAAACAACGGTTTTCTCGATTTTCTACTGTGTAATATATGTAGGAATAGTTCCCCTTTACCTATACAAATCTGTAACATTCTGATGATTTAATGTAAGGATTTTTTCCCCAAAAATCAACAAGATGTCAGAGCCATCTAGGGTTCTGGAAATTTTCTCCTCTTACTGAAGTATTGTGTTTACTGATTAGCCTTCTTTGCTAATATTACAATTTCAGCATTCATTGCTGTTCAGTTAGTTGAATGTCAACTGCTATCAGACCTGAAATGAGGCCAGGAAAAGTTTTATTTGGTGGGAAAAAATTCTAGTGGAAGTAATGATGGCAAGAACAAAATTTGGTGTGACAAGCCTTGTAATACAAAGGCAACTTGCTGGACAATACATGGGGGCATCTCAATGTTGGGATGACGGCAGTCAGACATCTAAAAATGCTCACCAATGTCTCCAGATTGCAGTTGATCAGCAATAAGTCCAAGGATGCAGGGCATAGAGGAACTCTAGAATTGCCAATTTCACTAAGAATAACTATAGGATCTTTATAGGTTTGAGTCAAAACACACTATTTTCCAATCCTTCCTCTTACGCAAATCTAGATAAACAGGTTACCATTTTGCTGCATTCTATTCTAAAACTAAAACATCATACCCCTGGATTATTCACTCGGAGGCTACATACCATGACAGGTGCATCGATGATATTTTTATCTTAAATCTCCAAAGTTAATGTATCCTTTACTAAAGAAAATAATTTTAGGAAAAGGATACGAGGAGTTTGACATTGAAAGCAGTTACATATTCACATGGAAAGCTTGAATTTGTTGGCAATAGCAGAATCTGTTCTACTAGCCTGCACATTTGAAGCATATAAATCAAGGTGACGTCATTCTTGGTGACGAGTCTAAGAATCTCAATTTGAAGCAGGCGATAGCTATTAACCTTTGTGTATCCTCCTTTGGGGGAGGGAGAAACAACAGCTTCCTGTGTGAAAAACGAGATCTTACTCTTTTCTCCAAAAGCTGATCAGCATCCTGCAAATCACACCGGGGTGGTTTTCAACATTTTTCAAAGTTTTCAAGCCTCTGAAATATTTAGATATTTTCAGATGTTCTCTGAATACGTAGTCAGTACATTACCAACAGGAACCAAGATACCCAAGCAATTAGATGGCTTTCAAATTTGTAAAGTTTGATTTTAAGCAATTCATAGAACCAATACTAGTCGTGAACCATAAACAAGGTTTTCTTGGTTCTAATTGCTTGTAGTCAGGTATAGACTTGTAATGATGACAATAACAAAATAATGTTTGACCTATAGCAGGATACATTAAAAAGGGGCAACGAAGATAAAGTTAGAAGTAGAAGCAACATACTAATCTGCAACTGATACCAATAACAACAGCTTGTGATGTTACTGATTGCATTGCATCTAGCAAGCTATAAAGTAATAGCTGTTTACCCTGCAAAGAGTAAGATAAGAACCTTAAGTACATTGTGTCATATATTGAACCCCATAAAGTTAATTAATTTTCTAAAATCTCTTCTCGAATTTATGATCTTACCTGTGCAAAAAGGTCAAACTCGTCAAGTACAAAAATAATTGTTTTATGAGCTAATCCACACTCTCTGGTAACAAATTTACAAAAACCATATTAACTAACTCTGAAAGGGTAAAAATAAAAAATATATGAAAATAACAAGGATTTGTCTGTCCTTATGGAAAAGAGGATAGCAACTATGTGGACTCACCGCAACATGGATACTATAAATTGGGTGTTATCATCAAATGATGCCTGCCAACATTATCCAAGAGAGTGAACAAAATGTCTTAGCTTTATATTGGATACTTGCTATTATGCAATTATAACTAGCATAAGAATGATACCATTTTGGAGAAAAGCAATTGATGTTCCCGACACAACTGCCTAGATATCTCCTGCATGATTGAAAGGCTATAAAAAGTGACGAAAGAGAGGTAAATAGTACATTTCTTTTAGATAGACCACAATATCACACCTTATCGAGGCTCTGAAACATATGAAAAATTATAACTAATCTGCACATTTAAGTCAGGAAATAGAGTACTGGTGCTGATAACAATCAACAATACATTATAACTAATGTATGTTAAGACTTGAGAATATCCTGATTAACTAATTTGTTCGCGATGTTGATTCAATGCCTACAAATATTTATAGTTGGAAGAATTTCATAAGATCCATTAATTGCATTTATAAGAACACAAGATTTTATACAGTACAATGCCATAAAAAAAATTATTAAAATTTCTCCATTTTAATATCATGATATATTTTCCTTTTTAATAATATGAAAGCTTAATTAAAGACTCTAAAAATGTTGAATTGAGTTTATACAATCTCATTAAATTACAGCCTAATGGATATACAATTCAATCCAACTTTGGATTATTGACTTGAAGATCCAACGTGTCCTTTCTATCTGATGTATTTTCACTTTGTATAAGTTGCACATAATAGTAACAACAATGTAGATGAAAACAAGAATTTTGTATAAAACACGAATGTTTCCAGACACGCACCACCGAAAACCGATGCAATCATGCATCCAAGATTACAAGAGATGTAAAACTAGGAATTGTGAGAGAAAGAGATAGGTGGCCATCTAGGCATTTTATCTAACCGAGATGTTACGTTCATTGTCATTAAATATATTCTTCCAAGTTTGCGTAACTAACAAATATTTCACCTCTTATTCCTCCTCCGAATAAGCTTGACTCACAATTATATATCTGCACTTGTAATTAGTGAACTTTTTATTTAACAGGTCTTGTTTTTCACATGATTTTTTTCAATAAGCTCACATATATTGGGATTCTAGCTGAAAATAAAAAAAATCTACGTTTGGATACCTGGAAGCTTTTATTGTTAAGTGTGTACACTTCAAATTTAGTTTTGAAACAATTCAGCATGGTTAGTCAAGCTCAAAAGCTACATTTGTATAACCACAAGTATCATGCACCAAAACACTTGTAAACGTGTAGAGAGGGGAATTAAGTATAACCCAACCTTGAGTGCACAATTATGATCACAGTGCAGAAGCCCGTTGAGCTTAATCTGAATCCATAGCCACAATATTAGTTACAGAACCCAAAAAACATAAAAATATATTTGACTGGACATTTTGAGCAAAAGTAACTACCTGATTTCATATTTCAGATAATGCAGTCAATATTACAATGAAAAAGGCTTACCACAGAAATCAAGTCAGGATATTCTTCCAATAGATCTTCAAGAACTAGCTCTAAAATCTATATAAGTTCAACACAAACATATAATTAAAAAACAAGATAAATAATTAAACTACAAAATTAATACTTTGAAATTTATGTGCAATAAAGATAACAAGGCAAGATGAACACACCGCAACTTTTCCGCAGCCACGAGGACCCAGAAGCAGAACAGAATTGTTGCATGCCTCAGTTAGTGAACTCGATATTATATATTTCAATTTACTGAAAATACAGCAAAAAAAAAAAATTGAGGTGATGTGAATGAAATTTTAATATGGTTCTACGAATAAATACAAAAGTTGAATGTCCTGCAAAAAATAATTATTGCTCTTACTGTCATATCATAAGAACAATATTTTCAATTAATTTCCTGGATCGATAAAATGAAAAACAATAATGAACCTGTAGCTGGAGTCGGGAGAATTGGAGAAAACAGATAAGATGAAATTGGGATTGCAGATTCTACTTTTGAGGAGGACTTGGGCCTGCTCTGCCGGGCTTTCTTGTGCCATTCTCTCTGTGATATTTGGGGAGGAAGAGATTGTCGCTGCACTCATTATCAGATGGAAAGAGTTGGCGGGAAGATATAATCACTCAGGCGATAGGGCAAAAAATGCTGTCCTGTCAAACCCAAGATGATGTCAACAAGCGCTTTTAAGTTACTTTTACAATTTTGGCTAAATTGCGGTAATAGGCTCTACCTATAAACCGTTTGGCACTTTCAACTCTTAACTTTTATTTCTTGACATTAAACTCTTCAACCTTTGGTTACTATGGGCATAGATAGTCCTTTTATTGGTCTCCATCCAATCTATCCATTAAATGATACAAAAAGACCAATTTAACCCAAACTTTTAAGAGGATCATTATACCCTTATTTAAAATTTAAATGAAAGAATAAAAAAGGAATTAAAAAATATAGGGAAAAATGGAAGCAGACTTCCCTCCACTAAGCAAATGAACCTTTCCAATTGGAAAAAATGCCCCAATATTTGAACTCAAGATAAGCCATGTGTATACAAGATGACAAAATAGTTGTCTTGATACTTTTTGTTCATAACATACTGCTCATCGGAAAATATGTAGAAGTGTTGTCATTAGTAAAGAAGTGGTTGACACAACAATTTGATTTGGAGAACTTGGGAGAAACTAGCTTTATTCTAGGCATTCAAATATAGGAAGAACAAGCAGATAGTTCTACTCTAAGCTTTCATATACTCATAAAGTATAGAATTCCTTTCAGGTACAATTCTGAGAGGTGCCACTTGCTTTCTTTGAAATGGTCGATCAAGAAGTACTGGTGTCATTAGAGAATAACTTTATATTTGTGTAGATTGTGTTGTTGAATGATTCACATATATCACTTGGATTCCACTTATTGAAATGTAATTTGCTCCACTTGGAAGCAAGCTTCAGTTCCGATCATCCATTAGTTGCTAGAAAATCACACATCCTTCGCATTACAACTCTTTGATGTCAACCCCTTTAAGCAATGCAAAGAAATTGTTGTACATGTGATGCACACATGTCCCATGTTATGCATGCTCAAACAAGTATCCAATAACCGTTTCTGCTTGTATGATATAAAGACATAATCATTACTGTTATGAAATCCCGAGTCATATCTATATAATCCTAAAAATCATCTACGGTTCTCCCCATTCTGTCTCCAATACTGCAATACGTTATTGGATACATTCTATTGTTTTCATGAACCCCCAACAACAATTAATGACTAACCAACATACTCTGTCTTTAGAAAACAACCATTTAAACTGGTTACCATCTTGCAGCACTAAACTAACCATCATTCAGTGCTCCAAGAAAAATGTACAGTCTCTTGAATTCTCCAGCACAATCGTCTATCTGAGTAGTGGTACCTACATTAGTCAGCTTCAACTGCGTACAATAATACCATAGAACCTTATAATGCAACCACAATGCCCCTTATCTCATCCATTGTTTTCTCTTTGGTTCTGTACACCTATATATCACCCAAATTGTCCTTAACCTTATCAATAAAGCAACTGACTGATATATTAGGATCAACCCTCCAAGCTAAGTGCCTTGCAGTTGTCAATCAGGACAGAATATATTTGCCATAATTAAGAAATTTATTTATGGCATGATATATAGTAGTAGTGATGTAATTGCATAAAAGCCTCTATTTAAACAGAGGAACTCTCACAATGATTTTCATTGAAAATCATCGTTTATATCAAAGCCCTCTATCTAAAGAGGATTTTCTGCTTGAGCTTTTAAAGCTCGAAATTTGGTTTACTCACCTTGGCTGACTACATCACTGTGGTAGTTGTCAATTGTTAAGGCCCCGTTCTCTTTACCA